>PVIA01007489.1:0-82455 GCA_004024845.1 Tonatia bakeri
TGAGCCTCCTATAGATTAGGTAACGAACTTATTTAACTTTGTACCAGAGCCTTGTCTGGGTGAGAAAGGTCAGGAACTTGCTCAAGGTCACACAGTGAGTAAACTGAGGAGTCAGGATTTGAACCCAGATCTTTTTGAGTCAGGTCAAGTTTTTCCTACTACACCAAACTGAGCATTCTCCCTCTAGCACACTGTCTTCTTCAGGGTCTAAATTAAGGGTTATATGTGGGTCACTATGTCTCAGAAGCCTCACTCCTCTCTTTTTTGGGGGGTGGAAAGAGGTAAGCTTCTGTCATTCATTCATTTGTCCAAACCCCAGCGGAATTCAGCCAACTGCCAGAAGAGCCACTTGCAGTAGTTCCCTGAGTGTCCGGCCTGCCATGGCAGATGGTGCTTTCATCTGTTTCCACTAAACTCACCTGCCCCAGTTCAGAAATCAATGCCCTCCCCGCAGAAGCTAGGTCTCTGCACCCAGGTTCACACCTGCCTTCTCCACAGTGGCCAGGGCTTTACGCTGGGATACGTTAGCTCTCTGCGTTCCAGGCTGAAGAACCCCGGTGCTCAGCTCCTGCCCTTGTACAGCTATCGCTTCACGCCCTGTGCTGCTTGCTGCGAAGTTCCCCCACCGCACTGCATTTCTTGAGGCAAGAATGAGAGCCACACGCAGGGACCCAGACCCTGAGGCCCCCAGAATGGAAGCACTGGCTGAGGCCCCAGGAAAAAAATCTACGCAGATTCTCCAGTCTCATTCCTTGATGGTGAACTACAAATCATTTCCTGTTTTGTTGATCAGTTCTCAAGTGCATTAATCTGCATTTGCTGCTTTTGTCTATATTAACCCTGATTCATGAGCACTTACTTTGCTTTTTACAGAATTGTCCCTATGGGTTTGACTACTCACAAGTACTTGGAGCCCGTGGACTTGAGGATTCTGCACTCCAACCAATGCAACAAAAGCAGCCCTCTTCAAGGTGTCCAGCGGCTGCCTTCTCAGCTAATTTTCCTTCCTTCTGATGCCCAGAGGAGAAACTACCAACAGATTTTGGAGGGTGGAAAACATATAAACGAGTGACAGCAGACCAGACAAGAAGGCCAAGCCGAAGCAAGCAGAGAGGAAAGCCGAGAACCTACTTTGTCCAAAGAATGCGCAAAGCCTCAGGAACTGACACCAGGTAACTCTGAAGAGGAGGTCATGTGACAGCTGTCTGAGAGGCAGCTAGACCCCTAGGAGCTCTCCCAACTGCATATCCCCAAGCAACTGCCGACCTGCCACAGGTTTGGATGTTTATTCTCTGAAGAGGACTGAGCAGAAGGCCTCAAATCTAGGCAACACTGGAAAGCCAAGCGCAGTTGAGGGCAGGGTGACCAGTTCCCAAACTGAGGGGTCCAGTGAGTGGATGTACTGGACTGTGAGAGACCTCCCGCCTTCTCCCCACTGAGCTCCCAGGATGCAGGCAGAGCCAAACCTTTACCCTCTGATGGTGCAGTGATCTGAATGTTTGTGTCCCCTCCCTGCCCCCTCCCCGGCTAAATTCATATGCTGGCGTCCTAACACCCATGTGATAAGTACCAGAATGTGGGGCCTTTGGGAGGAGCGCAGGTGATGAGGGCAGGGCCCTCATGAATGGGATGCGCGCTCTTGTAAAAGAGACCTCAGAGAGGGCACAGCAAGAAGTCGGTCTGTGACCCGGAAGAGCGTCTTCACGGGAACCCAGCCATGCTGGCACCCTGATCTTGGACTTCACAGCCTCTAGAATTGTGAGAAATAAATTTCTGTTGTTTATAAGCCACCCAGTCTATGGTAATTTCATGCTGCAGCAGCCTAACTGGACCGAGACAGATGGGAAGAATCTTTTCTGGGGAATCGGAGCAGCCCATGAGAAAAGACCTAAAAATCCTGGCACTTGCGTGTCCAGTAAACAGCCCGACGATCACCACACCGTGAAGTGCTCTACAGGCCCCACCCACAAGCGGGAGCACAGACCTTATGACCTGATGCTAGTCTGCTCCTGAACACTATCAGACTACAGGAGGCCCCCAGAAAACACCCTCTAATACACGCGTTAGCAACCAAAACAAAGGACAAGAGAAAGAAATTGGATGAAACAGACTCTTCATGGAGAAGAAAACTTAAAAAACAAAAAGCACCATCATTAATATCCTCAGAGAAGTAAGAAAAGATAAGTATCCATGAAACACAAACAGGACGCCACTAAAATTTTTTTTTGCAAGTTGGAACCCATAAAAGAACCGACGAGTTCTGCTTCCTGTAACAGTGGGCTAATTTATATTGAACTAACTCCGTAGTCAATAATGGTGATACACTCTGGGTAAGATATAAAAAAACAACCATCTGAAGGTACTGTTTAGAGAGCAACCAAAATCAGGCAAAAACAAGCAGACAGGACCCTTGAAAAAAGTGAGACCAGGGGAGATCCGCTCAGCTGGCCTTGCCCTTGTGAGCACTTCCAGATGCAGGATAAAACAAACACGCTCACCCAGAGAACTGTGCTCTGGCTGGGATGAGGAACCCCAGGGAGCCGTCAGAGCTCAGGGCCGCCAATGCAACCGGAAATGGAGGGAGGAGCCCCTGGAGAGGAGGCACAGAAGGGGGGGCGGGGGGCGGGGCGATCTACCCACACACTGCCCTCAAATCATTGGCGAATTTTTGGACTCGGCACATACAGATGAGACTCCAAGGGGCCCAGGGGAAAACGTCTGCTGGAAGGCTGAAACGCCGAGCAGTGACGTCAGCAGCTGTCCAGTGCTGGGGAGACAGAGTTTAGAGTTCAGGTTCTTCAGAGTGAGAGGGGGCTGGGCAAACAATGTGGTTTTTCCATTGATATCTCATGGGACCAAGACAAAAACTCAAATAGACCAGACCTCATAAAGCGTTAAACCAAGCCTCTGCATAATCAAGGTGATCTGCCAACTAATTGCTCACCAGAACCAGACTGAACACTGCAGAAGGAAATACAGAAACCAGAGTCTCTGCACTTTACGTCCACATTGACTGTATTCATTAAAAATTATTAGACCTGAGAAGAAGGAAAATGCAATCCATAACTAAAAGAAAAAACAGTCATTGTTAGATGATTAATGGATGAATCAGATGTTAGAATTAGCAGAGATGGATGAACTATTTACTATAAGTATGTTGAAGAACCTGTAAAAATACGGATACAATGGTTGACGAGATGATGTATCTTAGGAGGTATATAAAAGAACTAAACTGAAATCCTAAAACTGAAAAAGTACAAAATCTGAAATGAATAATTTGTTGAATGGGACTAACAGCAGGTTCATGCTACAAAAGAATCAGTGACCTTGAAGACAGATCTCTAAAATTTGCTCAAACTGATGAACAGTACATACTATATGACTCCATTTATAAAAATTCTAGAAAATATAAACTCCCCGTGGCGACCAGAAGCAGGTCAGCGGCCACATGGGATGCAGTGGGGGAGGAAAGGAGAACGCCTTGTAAAGGGGCACAAGGAAAAATCTGAGAAAGATGTATGATCTTATTATCATGACTGTGGTGATGGTATATATATACGTTAAACCTCTCAACTTGTATATTTTAAAATGTGCATAGTTTACTGCATGTCAATTATGCCTCAATAAATCTATTTTAACAAGAAACGGTCATGGAAAATAGCCATATAGGGATTTTAAAAAATCTGCTAGAGCAACATGTGCTGCCTTTAGAAATGCTGTAAGAATCATTCTATGGTGAGTTTAATAAATAAAAAATTCATTTAAAAAAACTAGAAACAAGAGAAAAAGAAAACTGGTGTGGTCTTAGTAGCATCAGACAAAATAGACTTCAAGACAAGGGGTATTAACAGAGATAAAGAGGATTACTTCATACTGCTACAACAGTCAAAAAGGCAGCCCGGCCCAGTGTAGCTCAGTTGGCTGGGTGTTATGCCGCAAAGCCAAGGGTCCTGCCTGGGTTGTGGGTTCAGTCCCCAGTTGGGGCACTTACGAGAGGCAACCAAAGATGATTCTCTCTCATGTCAATGTTTCTCTCCCTCTCTCTCTCTTTCCCTTCCCCTCTCTCTAAAAATAAATAAAATCTTTTTCTAAAAATAGGTCAAAAAGACAAAAATTCTAAATACAAATATACTCAACAACAGAACTTCAAAATACATGAAGTAAAATTTGACAAACTGAAGGGAGAAAGAGACAAACCTGGTTGGAATACAAAGGCGAGAAAGCATCCCAGAAAGCAGAGTAAAAAGACACAGAGAAAGAAAACTGGAGAGAAAGGAGAAGAGAACCAGAGGAGCCGTGCAGGAGTCCCGCATCTAATACCTTGACTGCTTTCCTGCCGACTCCCTGGGCTCCGACACCCTCCCTACGGTCAGCCCTGTGCCCCAGCTCCCCGCCTGCCTGGGGCTCCTGTGGGCTCTCGGAGAGGCTGCCCTCCGCCTGTCACAGAGCAGTCTCCTTGGATATCCTCGCTAGGAGCCCCGTCTAACAGAGAGGCCTCCCAGCTAGCTCCTTGGCTTGACGTTCATTATTCTCCATACTTATTAATATGTACATAGTTGCTAATAAAATAAATATTGGGTTGGAGGAGAAAATACATAGATTATAACTCAGATGTTTTCTGAGCTTAAAGAGTGCTCAGTCATCTGGAAGGAAAAACAGGAAACGTGGAAATAAAATAACAGTGAGCAAGGCTGGGAACCTCAGAATGAACCCAGCGGGGGACCCAAATCAACTAGACTGCGATGAATCTTTCCATTTCCACCACCCTGGGGACACAGCAGATGCAGAAGACTACTGACTCTTCACGGACCGAAGAGACTGCTGGAGGGAGGCCTAAACCGACTGGTTTGGGGGCTGGTCTTCACTCCCTGGGGCGCCTAATGCTGGTGTCCCAGTGGGCACTCAGACATTTGTGCCTGTTCTTTCAATGAACGGGTTGAACCTCTTCCAAGGAAGAATGTTTTCTAATGTAGAAGGGTTTGGGTTCAGGGATTCAGGGACCCAAACCCTTCCCTCTACTGTTTCTTCCCTTTCCTTTCCCAAGCATCTATCCCTCCCCACCTCAAAAACAAAACAAAACAAAACAAAACTGGGGACCAAAGCCTTCAAGGCAGAGGTTCACTTTCTTTCTCAGAGGTTCACCTTCTACGATACAAGTACTGAGAATGGGAGTTCACGGGAGTGGGCTCGTTAAAAAAGGTTTCCTGTACTGATGCAGGTAAATAGAGACACTTTTCCAGGAGGCCAGAGCTGGCCCTCGCAGCTGAGGGCGCTACAGGAACTACTATGGACTTTGTCACTCTTCTGAGACCTCCACACTACTGAGAGAGTCACAGGGATAGACAGACCTCTCAGAGGCTCCCACACCAGTACTTCCCTCGGGGACAGCAAAAGAGTATTCTCCGGGCGAGACTTTAGTATTAGTACCCCCAGACATCGCTCCAGGGGTGGCTAATTTGACATCCTACCAGAATATGCCAAAACACACAGGTGTGGATTCCTCTTGCCTAATGCACTGGGGTCTGCCTTCCGCTACAGTGCCCACCCCACAGCTTCACGGTATGAGAGAACACCCACCCACTGCCCTCAGATCAGGCTTCCACTGTCCTGCGCTCTCTGGACACATTAGGTTCTCTGCCGTGATTGCTTCACACTCAGTAAACCCTGCAGCCATAAGGATCCACTTAAAAAAATACTGAAAAACAAACAACAAAAAACCCTGATGGTTCTTTTATGTATTTAACCAGGTTATATAACATTATACCTCAAGACGAGGAGACCAGAGGTGAGTCCGGGGAGCTTGATGTTCTTCCATAAACAATGTTTTAGAAGATTCAACAGTATTGTAATCGTCGGAAACAGCCGGTGGAAGCATGCCCAGGAGAGCCATCAGCAGCTCCCGGCAGCCCACTGTTACTGGGATTTGTGAAGACAGCAGATGCGTGCCCGGCGCTCTCACTGGTACGAGGGCCCTCACCACCTCCCCATCCCCAGGGCTGAGACGCAAACAGCCAAAACTGTCGAGTCACTGATTTCAGGAACAAGTCATCGGGAGGACAGTCTTGACACCCTAACGTTGTTCTGAGAGGCATCCACATTAGACGCCCTCTCTACGTGGGAGACTGAGAGAAATAATATTACCCGATGCAGAAAACAAATAAGAACAACAAAACAAAACTAGATTTCCAGTGGACTCACATACCCCTGGGGAAATAAACCAGAGGAGAGCAGATTAAAAAGCAGCTTATTGTACAATTCATCAGTTTCCTCGGCTCGGATGCCCTGACTCGGTCCAGCTGAAAATACCTCTCTTCTGAGCCTGTCGCTCCGGCTTTCCTGATACGCCGAGTGCCGCTTCAGCAGTGCTCCTGGGACCGAAGCTGTGTCACCTCAGAAGAGGCTGAAGGGCACCGCAGTTGACACAGGCCTGCCCTGGTCTGTCACTACACGGCACCATCTGTTCTCAAGAGTCCCCGGTGACGGAGCTGGAGCAGGCAGTCGCCTTGTCCCTGTGCAGGGAATGAGATGAGCTGATGGACTCAGACTCAAGCATGCGACAGTAGGGGGCAACCCAGGGCACCTTCTTAGAGGGGCGGGAGAGGACGAGAGGTGCCCATGCAGCTCACGGGCCATCTCCTCCCCGGGACTTCTTTTTCTGGCTGGGCCTTCGCCCTGGAAAGATTCTACTGTCTGAGGATCATTACGTCTCTCCCCCTTTGCCATGGGGTCTCGAATGACAGGGGCCTGCAAGAAGCTCAGTGAGTCCTCTCTATAAACCTAATTTCTGGTCTTCAATCACCCTCCAAATAACTTCATCAAGGGCCATTTCTCTTTATAGATACTCGGCCCTCTTATGTGCAATCATTTACCTTCAGGCAAACCCATGAGTCATTTTTGAGAATCACACTCTTAGGTTGAGTACAAAATCTTCGGTCAGTATCTTAACATTTTTCCAAGTAAAACTTCCATAGTAGCTCTTCGTTAAAGGAGGGGATGGAATCTTAACACTAACGGGACATCTACTACAAGTCAGAGTCAAAGCTGGAAATGGCATATAATTTAATTTAAACACATTTCACCTTTAAGTGATTGTGTGGATTTTCTCTTCTTTCCTCTCCCTGACACTAACACAGCTCCTATGCCCTAAGCTCCAGAAAAAGAAGGGGGTGTAATATGGGCAGAGGAGTTTCAGAGAGACAGGAAAAGAAGGTGAAGGCTTTTATTAGACAATGATGGCGCGTACTCCACAGTCTGAATGAAAAAAAAAAAAACACCCCCCGTATTCCCCTCTGGATTTACAAACACACCCATCTCCTACACACGGACAACGTACACATCTCCCAGGTACCTGCTGCCCTCAACATGGGAATTCGGGGCCTTACTGGCCCCAGGGAAACAACACCGGACTTGAAGTTTAAATCTCATCTTTGCCACTTGCTAGCAGCGTGACCCTTAACCTCTCCGAGCTTTGTGCAGTTTTTTTCATTATTAAAATGCCAGTTCCAGGGGTACTAGACTTATCGAGGTGATCACTTCACAAGTTACGTAACTGTCTAATCACTATGTGGTGTACTTGAACCTAATATAATGTTATCTGTCAACAGCAACTAAAATTTTAAAAATTGAAAATAACAAGTCATAAAAAAAATAAAATGCAGGTTATAACACCTAGCTCATAAAGTGTTCAGAAAATCAAGTCATATAAAGTAGATGAAGAATTTTTAATCATTATAACAACTCCATTAAGGCAAAACAAATTTTTTTTTCTGTGCTCTACAGAGGAAACTAAGTGCTTCATCCAAGGCCACAGGAAATAATCAGCAATTGCAGCAATTAATCCCATCTGACTGCAAACCCGAGGCTGTCCATGGCACACAGTCCATCTCCCCGCTGTCCTTCCTGCTGGCTCTCACACATGGAAAGGCTTTCCAGCCACGGCTCTTCCCTCCCGGATCTCAGGGCCTCCTCTCCTCCCAGCCACCTGGAGCTCACCGCTAGGCCGAGTGTGGTAGCCACTTGGTTTGCTGGCGATGAAAACGTCACCCAAGCACCTGTAAGTCGGGAAAGCACAGTGACTGCATGCGGCACAGCCCTGCGGGGAGAGACTGAAGTGCAGGAGGCTGAGATGGTGCCAAGTAGGTCTATACTTTGAAACGTTACTCTTCCTAGCATTACTGACCCCAAATAATGGGGCTTCTACGTGCGCAGATTTTGTCTTAACCCTCGGAGTGTGAGTGCCATGAGGGCCATCACAGAGGTCTGCGTGCAGCCTGCTGACGAGGGGTAAACAGCACACAGAGTGCTGACTCCCGGTTAGCAGTCATGACGGGGCCTGAAAGGGCCAGGGCCAGGGCCAGGGCCAGGAGGAAGACAGTGACTTTCAGGAAGACAATCAGAAGCTGTCCATGACTGTTTAAAATCCCTTCTGCCAGCAGAAACCCAGAGACTCTGCCGATCATTGAGAGCCTCCACCTGAAGATCGCCGGGGAGCGAAGGAGGCAAGCCCCCGAGGAGGGGCAGGGCACCCTGAGCCGGGAGACCTGCATGCTTCAGTACCAGCAGATTTTGTCTCCGTTCAGCTCGTTCTGCCCATCAGCACCCTGTTTGGTGCGTGTGTGTCTGTCAGACTTGCTGATGACGAGTGGCCGTGCGAAGTGATTTTGTTGTTGGGTCACACAGGGCCTGGCTTTCCCGTGAGTTTGTATCTCCAGTTCCAGTGCATGACAATATTAACTACCCCATGAAAACTCACAATGAGCCTGACATTTTTTCTGGCACTTTGAGTTCACTTTGGAAATTCAGGGTTCTATATCCTGAAGAAGTAAGAAACAGACCCATTATCCCCAGGAAAAGGTCCACTGGGAATACAAAAAATGGGAACATTTTCCAAAACGTATGTCTCTCCTACACTTGTTTCTCAGCTCCAAATCCATCTACCTAAACTCCCTTCTATTCAGGTTATGTTTCCTGAGCACCTGCTAAGTCCCAGGCATTGTGCTAGGCAGAAGAGATGCTGGGGCTGGAACTCCGCAAACACGTCTTCTTTGCCACCAGGCTCCCTGCTACCACCAGTAGAGGGCGCTGGAGGGAGCCTGCAAGACCCAAGGACAGAGAAGGATCTTGGCTTTTTCTGTCCTTGTCAGCGTGACCCCAGGTAGCAGCAGAGGTTTGTTTCAGCGCCCAGCTTTACTCCACGTGCCCAGACAGCCTCATCACACTTCTTGAGAGATGCCAGCACCGACCAAACAGGGCTCTCTGCTGGGGGTCTCAGTTCCAGCTCCTCAGAGCCCTCGAGAGCTTCCAGTTTGCGATAGCTCCAACTGCTTCCTTTTGCTCTCCTAACCCTACCATCTCCAGCCCCACATGCCCCACTTACCTATCCTGTCCTCCGGCACCTGTCATATCAATTTCTTTTATTAGCTCTCCAAATAACTTATGTGGTTTCTATTTTGCAATAAAGGACTGGGACCTAGTGACCATGACCATGGGGTGCGAGTGGAAAAAAAACTTTTCACCATAAAGAACAAATACATATATTCATTTGATACATACATATTGCATGAACCAGAACGAACTTTTTGCTTTCTGCAGTAGGGCTATAAACCTAGAAAGAGGCAGGGAAGTGATGAAATGAAAAAGAAAGATTCCTAATTGTAAATGAGCCTGAATACAAAGACCCCAGGCTGTAGGCAAGGAAAAGCTGGGAAGAAATCCAATCTCCACGTTTTGATACAACTGTTCCTTGGTTTCCTGTTGTCTAGGCATCAGGCATACTGTGGCAAGGATGGCTGATGTCCTCATTAGCAAGCGAGTGATTTCTGTGAGATCACCGTGTAAATACATTCTTGCAAGCCACATCTACAACATATTCATAAGCTCATAAATGCAAACTAAACTCCTCATCCTGAATTTTTTATTCATTTTGACATCACAATGACCATCAAAAGACAGGCCCCAAAAAGCACACAGTGAAAAATTATTACTAGAAGGTCTAGTTTACATCCTTGCTCTAGGGCCTCATTATAAATAACTTACTGTCACTGAAGGAATTGAGAGTTCCACAAGACATGAAATGCCTGGAAAGGGTTTTAAATAAATGCCAACATTTAAACAATCAAGCCAGTTTCAAAGTCCAGGGCTATTGAAATGAGCGATATATATTGCCTGGATGATGTATTATGCTTGTGTTTATAGTTCAGTTGGGAACATAATTCAATTCCACCTGAAGGGTCATTACATGGCCAAGCCCAAGAGAAGTGCTTCGGATAAGAGGTGAGAGTTTTCAGTTTTCCCATTTGAAACAAATTATTATTCCTCTACTTAGGACATCACCTAGGCAATTCCTTTCATGATTTGTAGCACTCTTGAGCAATTAAAAAAAATTTATAAGATGAAAGAAGTAAGGGACAAATGCCAAATCCAAAACAATCCATGGACGGCTGAAGAACCCCCCGAGAGCACTACTGTCTCAGACAGAAGGCGAAGTAATCCCGTCTGCTCAAGGAAACATAAATGAGCAGTGAGTGTGCATTGCAGCAAGAACATTATTACCCAGCAGAGGCCACCTGCTAAACACACATTTCATCTCCCAACAAGCCTCCTTAAACGAAATGGGAGCAAACACGTCCCTCCTGAGGAGATGGAGAAATGTCACCTGGCAAATGGCTTCACTGTGGCACAGGGCCACCTTCCCTTTTATTCCCCTTACCACCCATTTAGTTCAATGAGGGAGCAGAAGATCCCATTTGTTATATATTTTTAGATTTGGCAGGTGATGCCTGGAACTGGCCAGGGAAGAGGGTCCCCAGCCTCTCAGAACAGCCCCTGTACACCCTGGCTGGGTAGTTCAGTTAGTTGGGCCACTGCCCCGATACACCAAGGTTGCAGGTTCGACCTCTGGTCCGGGCACATGCAAGAAGCAACCAAGGAATGTATGGAACAAAAAATTGATGTTTCTCTCTATTAAAAAAAAAATTAAAAAAGAACAGCCCCTGTGTTCCTGGGCTTACATACCATCCAGGCCATTGTGATGGCTGTAGTTTCTTTTCCCCAGAATGCTCAGCGACGTGTGATTCGGGGTGGTTAGCATCCGCTTGGTAGCTGGGGTTTGCAGACTTGGTGTAGATCGGATTACATTAGGTTTCTTCGAAGGATGGATCTCTGATGGGGGGAAAAAGGTTTCTCAACTCAGAACATGGTATTAAAAATCTCTGTGTGAACGTCACTGGCTAATAGGCACACGTCTTATCTCTTAATGAGCCGAGAGTTCCTTATGAGCCAGCCTGTTTTCCCAAGGACTTGCATAATTAATCAGCTTCAAGTGCTGTTCCCATGACTGCTTTACTTATCAAAAGGGAGTGGGTTCTCCCCTGTTAGCTGGAGCTTCATGTTGTCAGTACAAAAAAAAAAAAAAAAGAATGGAAGAAAAGAACCACTATAGAAAGTCACTTAAATACAAGCTTTACCAAGGGAATAATAAGGCATCTGACTCTTCAAGGTATTAGCAATCCAGAAGTTGTCTAGAGAGGCAGCCTCCGAGAAACTACCTCTGTGTTCTACCAAACCAGCGCTGAACAAGTGAACAGATCTGGTGGAAGAGAACTCCTCCTCTGGCTCTGCAAGCAGGGCCTCGGACCCGGGTCCTTCACTCCCGGCCCAGAGCATTTTGATAGACATGAAATGTGACACCCAACTGCAAATACTGGAGTCAAGAAGCAGTACAAGAAAAGCTTCACCCGAGGATGGATCACCTAACTGTCATGTGCACACGATACACGTGTGTTTAAGTAAAGTATGTTGTTGTCAGGCACACAGCCCAGAACCGTTCGCTTTCTGGACGGAGTAGATGGACAGAAACTGCAGTACTACAGGAACTGGAACCGAAGGGCCTCCCGAGAGAAACCTGCTCACTGAACCTGAGTCAATGCCCAGTGTGCCAAGCACGCACAAGCCACTCGGGTCTCCCCCGGCGAGGGCCAAGACAACAGCCTCACTGACTGTCAAAATTTAGAAAGGGCCTTCACTGAGTGTTGTTAGAATTGTATCTTGCTCTGGTCAAAATCCTGCACTTGCCAAAATTTAGAAATGGACCAAGTACTAATCAAAATCTAATGTTGATTTTTTTTTTCAACATGGTGTTGAAGGTCTAGGGACCTCATTTTAAATTACAACCTCCACACTCCATGTTCCATCCAGACCAAACCAGCCTGCATTCCCTAAGCTTTTCAGGTCCTTAATTCATTAAAGTCTTTATTTGGTCTCTTGGCCCAATAAGGGAAAAACATTACTTTTCCTGTTTTTCTATCAATTCAAATCCTATACATCACTCAAGGCTGAGATCAATTATTACTTTCTTCATGTAGGCTGCCCTAACACTCATCAGAAATAACTACTCCTTCCTCCAAGTGCCCAATGCCTATTCCCTGTCATTCTTTTGTAGAACCCCTTTGTTCAACTGTCCTAACTTGTGTGCTCTCCCCACTAGACAAAGATTTTTGAGGGCAAGATCTTACTCATCCTGGTGTCCCCTACCCCACTTAGAGAGTGTCTTGTACACAGTAAATACTCAGAGGCATGTTCTGTAGGGATGTGGTTCAGCTACAGGACAGCACAACTGAGAGCGTGCCTGGTGGGGACCGAGACCAGCCTGCCCGCAGGAGGAATGTGGAACTGTCTGTGGGAAGGCTGACCAAGGCACAATGCCATATTCTCCTTTTGATGATCAGAAACTCTCCCTTGCAGGTGGGAAGGGGCTTCTAGGATTAGGCCCTGCAAGGGCAGACAGGTAGCAAAACTTCAAGAACCTAACCACTAGGACCTAGGTCATGTCTATGATAACCATGTGACGTTGCCGGGGCTCTCAAAGCAACTCTTCAGCCCCTGAGGAATAAAGCAGGAAATAAGGTGGCAGACTAACATCAAAGAGGAAGCTGTGAGCTCCTGACTCCTGGCATGCTCTGGTGAGGACCAGATAATAGACCAAGCTCAAGGCTATGCTTTGATTCTTAAAAGACTGGATGTCTAAAGTTTGAATACCTCATAACTACAAATTCTGGCAGAGTAACAAAGTTCAGTGCAACTCTTTGACTACATGTCTCGCTTTTACTGAGAAAATGAAAAGGTAAGAATATAAGGGGTGCAACAAAATGCCATTAGAGCTTTGAGGTATATCAGGAAGCTTTGCAAAAAAAAAAAGAAAAGAAAAGAAAAAGAGGTTATTGCCAAGTCATTTTTTTGGTACTCTTGTTAACTGTGGTATTTCAACATGTAAATGGAACCATCATATTTGGCAACTTTCAGGAAGTAATACAAATGTTCCTCTTTCAAAGTAACCTTAATTGGCACATCAGAACTATGTCTTTTTTAAAGGCAGGTTAAAAATCAGTTTTATCTTACAAAAAAAGTAGATAAACCAATCCTTTTCTATTTACGGAAAGGGGTAAGGTGGGTTAGAAATACTGGAAGGATCTAAATCAAAATATTAAGCCTGTTCATTCTCTAATAATTTAATGATACTCATTTTAATCTATATTTATATCCATAAATACACATTACATGTTTATTCAATGATTTTTTTTTTGGCAAAAGTAAACATATCCACAATTGTGTCTATTGGGTGTGTTTGGGGAATAAAAATAAAAGTTTCTAAAACAAAATAAATTGACTACACATACCAAGGTCTCCAACCTCAGCTATTTGAAAGGCTTGACTTTGGTCCAGAATAGCAAAATATTTGTAAGATACAGAATGTTGAGTTTTTCCGCTATTAGAAAACACCCACCTAGATACCCAATGATGCATGCCAAAGGCTTCCTAGTGCTTTTGCTTTTCAGTGGACTTCCCGAGAGGTCGGCGTGTCTGTCTGCATCTGGGAAGAGAAAGAAACACGGAGACAACCCATGAGGCTGATTTCTCTTCCTGCGCTGCACACGCTGCAGACACAAAAGGTGCGAGTGCAAGACATCCACCAGATGCCTGTGTGACTTCAAGTTTCTGGTTCCAGATTCCTGAGTGAGGTATTTGCCTGGAGAACACTTGTTTGAAAGCCCCACATGAGCGCAGCTAAAACGCAGCTTACACACACAATCCCTGTGCGTGCCCCTCTGTAGAGCAGTGGAAATATGTCTCCTTTTTAGCCATGGCTTCTCTATATTGAAGTAAAGAATTTCCCATGGAATACAAGGCTGAATCAATCCTAATGTCATATATCACTCTGGCATGGAAGACGAAAGTGACGGCTGACAAAGGTAACCCATTCGGCCACCCCTGACCGAGGTGGAGTGGTTTTCCACTGGGGAGTCCTCATCTAGCTTGGTGAAACCCAGTCTCATTAGACGACAGCCTCACAAGGATAACATAGGTCATTTGGTTTTATCACCGGTTTTCCAGCCTTCACATCCTACCATGATGTCGTTAGTACTGAGATTTAAAAGGTCGCCTGTATGCAGAGTATTTCATCCAACAGAATCAGTCAGATGGGTATTAGGTGATAAAAGCTCACATCACACTCCTCACAACCTACCATAAGAGATTTCAGACAGAGAAAAATAAAGTACACAGCATAAACACTCTGCATTTTAATCAGCTGTCTTTACAACAGAAGAGTAGATGTGGAACAACACTGCCCGCCCCACCGGAGTTGTTAGAAATAGTCTGAAGGGACACGAAAAATGTGTATTGAAGTTTTTTAAATTTGCAGATATTGTCACAAAGCTTAACTATGTCTATGCTTTTTTCCACCTTCAAATATTGGACAAGAATGTCCTACAGGCTTTCTGATAACTAGAGAATTTGTTCTTTCACAGGATGAGACCACATTTCTAGGTATAAATACAAGAAATTTCCTTTGACATCCATGGGAATTCTCTGACTACCAAAACATGCAATTCAAGCCCTGGCTGGTGTGGCTTGGCTGGTTGGAGCATGGTCCCGGGCACTGGAAGGTCGCAGGTTCGATTCCCTCTCGAGGCACATATCCAGGTTGCAGATTCAGCTCCCGGTTGGGGTGTGTACAGGAGGCAAAAATTTCCCTCTCACATAGATGCTTCCCTCCCTCCCTCCCTCTCTAAAATCAATAAATGTATCCTCAGGTGATAATAAATTTAAAAAATAAAATGTACAATTCAATCTGGAATCTCAAATAATTTTAAATTAAAAAATTAACTTTTTCATAAACTCTAGTCCTTTCCCCATGAAACTCTTTTCTAGTAACTATTAAATAGAAAAAGGTGGGAAAATAACACTTTTTATAATATTAAAATAAAGTACAAATGGTCCTCAAATAATAGGAATCTGATTATGTATCCCAAACACTGGCTAATTATGATTCAATCACTGACAACTATAATGATTCCCATTCTTTTCCTCCTGTTCAGCTGATTTCCTTTAGGGGAAAACATTTATGAAGTTATGAAGCTTTTCGCCTGTTGAGCGATAGTGAAGATACAGGTGGAAATATAATAAGCACATTTTTGATGAGTAATCTGAATAGACATTAAAAAGCAGCCCAAATCCTGCAAGGACCAAACACCTGTCAAATTACTGAGTTAACACTAAATAATAATTCCTTCTCAATATTATTCACCCATTTAAAATTCAAGTTCTATTTGGGGTGAGGACAAGAGAAATTTCTCTCCTTCCTATTAATAAAATAAAGCTTGAGTGAACCATCTTGGCTATTTCCTCAGTGTTCTGGAGGAAGGCAATCGCAGCATTAATGGTAATCAGATTAACTCTGCTCTTCACTCCAGTCGGTAAGGCTCAAAGGAAAACCGCCAATGTGGTTGCAATTGACGGATTCCCATACAACCATCACCTGACAAGATCACCAAACCCATCAAAGGGGTCACCAACACAACACCCAAAGATGTTTCGATTTAAACTAATGTTTTTAATTTCTCATTAGATTAGTTGGAGTAATTATGTCATGTTTCAAGGAACAATTTACAGAGCACCTGCGCGGGGGGAGCAAAGCTCTTTAGAAGGATCCATATTTCACTAATCCTCATACATATTTAAAAAAAATATTTATCTTCACCTGAGGACATTTATTTTTTCATTGCTTTTAAAGAGAGGAAGGAAGAGAAAGAGAAACACCAATGCAAGGGATGTTGGCTGCCTCCCCTATGCACCCAGATGGGGGATCTAAGTGCCTGGGTCTGGGATCGAACTGCCACCTTTGGGTGAGTGGATGATGTTCCAAGCAACTGAGCCCCACCAGCCAGGGCAATCCTCATGATATTTTAAACACAGCACATAGTGATGCAAATTATCAATCTCAACTATAAAGAAAATGGGAGGAACAGTGCTAAGACTACCTAGTCACTGTTTAACATAAAAACTGCAGCCAGCGACGTACAAACGGTGAAAACACATCCCGCCCTGGGGACTAACCGCAAACAGGATCACAGGGTCCGTACTTGGCTGGTTGAGTAGAACTTGGTCGGCTCTCAAGACCAAGACTGACAGTGGTGCCACTTGTCAGTCCTCCCTCCCAACCTGTTCACTTAACTATTTAAACAGAGATAACTTCTGTGGGCGAGCGTGACAAGGGCACAGATAACGAAAGCAACCCGAGAAACGCCCAGAGAGCCCGGAGGATCTGAGGTCTGCCCAGCGGGAGGGAGGGCGTCTGCACTGCGCTCGCGCTCCTGACTGAACGCAAGGCCTGGCTCCTGGGCCTCCAAGGGCATGATCTACATCTCGAAGTAAACCTGGAAAAACACCGTTGCTTTCATCGCAACTCACGGCCATTTTTTAAACTGCTTTGGAAACAGGAAGGGGATAAGTAAAAAACTGCAAAAAGTAAACCCTGAATTAAACTTCACAAAAACATCACACGTGGGCTTTCAAAATCGCCGTCAAAATAAAGCGGTCCACAGAACTTTCTTTTAGGCAATGTAGAGGCATTTCCAAACAAGACACAGAGCCCAGGAGTCATTAAAAAAATAATAAATTCAACTATGTTTAAAAAATTGGGCAAATTCACCATAAACAAAATCAAAGACAAAATGGGGACATAGTTGTATCACATAGCACAGATGAAGAGCTCATTTCCATATAATATAAAAAGTTCCCGTAAGTCACTAACACTTTTATCCAAAAGAAAACAGGAGAGACGCAAAAACAGCTGACAGCAAAGGAATGCACATGGTTTCCAAATACATGCAGATCTCTATTCCACTCAAAAAGAGAAATGCAAGGGAATGTAGCTCATTCGTCACCTGTCAGAAAACACTGCCAGCAAGCTCCTGGAGAAACAGGCATCTCTGGACACGGTGGGGGTGCTGTGAATTGTATGTGTCTGAGGGCAGCTAGCAAAATTCAAAATGCGTGCTCCTTGACCCAAATGGTTTACGTATCCTATAAGATACATTCACATTTCATACATCAGGATGAGACCTATATAGGGATATTTGTTGCAATTGTCCTTAGAAAATGATTGGAAATAACCCAGAAATTCTTAGATTAACCTAATCTACCTTTTAAAAATTTAATTTAAATAAACTTATTTTTTTAAGAAACTAATCCAGACTACCTCTGGGTACTTTAGACACTGGTGACAGCGGTCCCCTCCAAAGATGGGAATGGCGGTAAGGTTTGTAACCACTTCTGTATCTTTAGAAAAATTTGACATGGCCCTCCAAAAGCAAATTTTATTCCCCAAAATACCAAAATGATAAAAGACTATTCTTTCCTAATGTTAGTTCTTAAAATTACACAGAAGTTCATACAATTATTATTAAGTTTTGCTGAGACATCTCTAGAAAAACTCAGTGATTAACAATTTTTTTTTATGAATATGGGGCCTTGGGATGCTTCCAAGTTGAATTAGCATCTTTGAACAGAAAATTAAAACAATGGCTCCAGGTGCCTGTTGGAGAACTTCTTATCAGGGAATGCTGCTGCCATTCAGGCCTGCTGCGGGATCTACTCAGAAACCTCGTACTGACCCATGCAAGCCGTCCACTTCAGGGCCCGGCTTCATCTACAGAATGCTGCTAATGCACCTACTTCTTCTGTTTCTGAGGATCCTGAATCTCAAATAGTAACCCTGAGCTCATCAGGTATTGGGTTATTTACTGATCTCTGGTGAAACCATCTGGTAACTAGGTGGAAATGTCTGATGGCAGTAACAGAGCAAGAATCCCATGATCACATCCTAGCTTTTTCACCGAAGGGAGGAATGTCAAGGGGGAAGGGACAGGTTGTCTACAGCTTGATGCTGCTACAACCATGTTGTCAACCCATGAATCTTGTCAAGGACACGGTACTTTGTGCAATGCTTGGTTCTGGATCTACCAGTGCATTTTAAATAAGCACTGTCTGTATGGTAGAATTGGCTCAGGTAGTCTACCAATGTTAGTAATTTTTGGCATAGGTGTACATATTCACACGCAAAGGTATATTATTAAAATGAAGTTACATGGAGAAGGTGGTTTTAAAAAATCACTTTCTATATATCTCATACATTTTAAAACATGTTGGTCATACTATAGAATCATTTGTTTTTAAACTATTTAAAATAGGAGATATATATTCCCATGGTTCAAAATGGAAGAAGTCTAAGGAGGAACAGTGAGTGTTAAGTCTCCTTTCCAACACCCTTCCCTCAGCCTCCCAGTTTCCCTTCCCAAGATTCTACTTCTTCTGTTTCCTTGGGATACTTTACATATATGCAAACAGACTCTCCTGTTTACTATGTTGTACTCCTTAATACAAGTTTCTTAATGAAAATAAAGACAGTGAGTTGCGGTAACCAACCAAAAATTTCCTCTCAACAAGGATTAACTTTTAAGTCAAGAATTCATAGTTACAAGTGTGCTCTCCCCCATCTAACTGAGGGGTTGTCTCCTTAGCCCCCTACTTCCTCACTCATATAGTCTGATACCCCATAAATTCTGGCTATACTAGTTCTGAGGGTGCTGCTGAAGGGTAAACTTTTACAGTGCTTAGAAGAGGAAGAGACGCAAGTTCACAGGGAAAGCTATTTTCCTTTCCCAACGTTACGACGAATTACTCTAAAATGCATTAATTGCATCTCTTAATGTAGCAGTATTTTCAGACACAACCCTTCACCTCATCTAAAATTACATTCATACTGCACCACAGTGATTCTTAACTTTTGGGGGGAGGGACAGGGTCACCACTGTCTTTGGGAAACCAAAAAAGCTTACCTAGAAAAAACACATACATTCTCAATGGACCAGAGACAAGGCTCCTACAGAACCAGGTTATTAACATCTAATCTTCTCTCGCTAACAAGCCAAGACCAAGGGACCTGCTGAGGAGGTAGTAATAAGACACATGTAAGAAGGGTGGAGATGATGTAAGAATCAATTAAATGCTACGAGTTCACTATTTGCCTCTCTGAAAAAAGAAAAAAAAACTGAGTAGATGCTGGCTGGAGCTTTATAATTTTAAATCTTGAGGTAAAATTAATTATTCTGAGAATCCAATTATGTATGTAACTCAACCCATGGAACTAAATACAAAATAAAATGTTCCTTGAATCTCATCACAATAAATGACTGTTCTTTTATTATTACTGTATCTATGTTTGTGGAAATAGAATACAGGCAATTTAATTGTGTCTTTTTTTTTTTTTTTTAAGTAGCATGGCCTTTCAATTGAGGGGAAAAAATTAAAATGAGGTTACAGAAAGTTACACTTCACTGAATAATCAAAGTAAAGACAATTTACAAATTCACTGAGAAATGAACAGAAGAGCCCCAGGAAGCAAAAGCTTCCTCAGTAGCCAATTTAGTGGGTGATGGTTTCTTTTCCATTCATAGCAACAAAGATGATACTGGATCCCAGCTGATTTTAATGGAAGAATTTCATTCATTTTCTTTCTCAAATGTTTTATTGTTCTTTTTATTTAAGAAATTATATATAAAAGTATGTTTTATTTCATTTTTTGAAGATTTTTATTTATTTACTTATTTTTAGAGCGAGGGGAAGGGAGGGAGAAAGAGAGGGAGAGAAACATCAATGTGTAGTTGCCTCTTGCACACCCCCGACTGGGGACCTGGCCCGCAACCCAGGCATTTGCCCCAACTGGGAATCAAACCAGCGACCTTTCAGTTTGCAGGCTGGCACTCAATCCACTGACCTACCCCAGTGAGGGCTAAAAGTATGTGTTTTAAATCAGCTAAGCAGTTTAGATGGATATAAATATTCCCGTTCCTTAAAAGGGGTTTTAAAAGGTAAAAATAGCTTAAATACATAAACTCAGAAATGCTAGCACAAAGCCTCAATATAAGCCTAAATTCTCAAACATATATGGATCTAATGTAGCTGAATTTTCCCTCTAAGGGACTCAGAAATTACTACCAATTTCCACTCCCTTCACAAAGCACTTTTGTTCTTCTTCTTATAAATCCTCCTTTAAGATTTAAAGCCGTTCAACTGTTCTGCTGAAAACTATCTTTAGGAACAAAATGTATTTCAATCATTACTCCTTTTAGGGATACCCTCTTTAAATCAAAAAGGAGTATCTTCTAATAATATCTTTCTTATCTCACAGATAAAGAAAAAGCATCTACTGACTATCTTTAGGATTTCTATGTCTTAGCCAGGCGGCAAGTATTCTCATCCTTTACAGGAAAGAAGTTGCATGGCTCGAACATGCCAGCCAGGGTTGCAACTGGAAGTGGCATGATTGGAGTCAGAGCTGACATGCAACTTCGGGACACATTTAGGGGCACATGGTAATAACAGAACAGTCCACAATTCATTGATACATATGACCTTCAAAAAAAAAGAAAGAAAGAAAGATAAGCAAGACTGAATGCACTGCAAATGAGTACTCAAGCCATGTAAATGTTATGTGGTAATACGGATGATGATGCATGATCATGAAATGCAGACTGAACTGTACACATAGGAAGGATGCTCAACCACAGATTTGGACACTAGCTTGCAGAAACTAAATGTGTGTTTTCAGAAAATTCACCCCCAAAACTTTAAGATTCATTTATAAATTGCTTAACTCTTCTAAGAAATCTAGTGTTTGTTATAAAGGACTGCGAATTTCCAAAATATTGTATAACTGTAGAAGTTTCGAGGGAAAACATGGTTTATACAAATACATACAATTTTTAATGAGTGAAATTTGGCAAACTTTATTCAAACCTAATGAATTCATGGAAGACTAGACCGCATGTCCTGGAGTTTCCCTGTACCAGCACCTGTGGGGAGTATGGAGAGGCTCTACCCCCAGGTCGAAGTGCCTCGGAGCTACGGAGGTAATTCCGTCATAAAGCCCCGCTGGGGAGGACCCCCTCCCGCCAATCTTTGGCTGAACACTACTCTCTCATAAAGGCTGCAGAGGTTTTAATGTTTTCTTTTCAGGTTGGCATGATACAAATGGCAGCAGACAAAAACAATGTTAAAAAAATAAACCAAATAAAAGGCTGTACACAAGAACTTAAGTTTATTGCAAACAAAAACAAAAACGAAACAAGAGAGAGAGAGGGAAAGAGAGAAAATGGTCAGAAGCACAACACAGAAGGTTAAGAATTTAAAAGCATCTTACATTCTGCCCTAATGGCAGCATAGTTAATAGGAACAAACGGCCGTCTCGCTGCCTGCCGCAGCCGGAGGGAATTTTTGCAGACCTGACGAGCAAATTTTGTGAAACACGTAGTGTGAAGGAAGAAAGCCTGGCGGGTCTTCACAGCTGACTTTGGGCTCCCAGTGTTCCGGACCGGCATCCCCTGCATGGCCTGGCGTGACACATGGCTTCGAACACGGGGGTCCTGCAGGGTCAGACACCAACAAACGTGTCAAGAACAGAGCTGGTCAAGTGCAGTGCTATCTGCCTTATGCTCGAGGGAAAGTGCAGTTTTTAAATCTTCCACCAAAGCATCTATAACTTAGTATGTTGCCCTGAAGAATTAAAAAATGTGTACTTTTGGGAAGAAGGTGGGGACGTTTGGAGTCGGGGGTGGGCATCTGTGTGATCCTACATTTTCGTGTTTAACATTGACCCTAACATCCAAAACTATGTTCACAATAGTAAAGAACTGCCAATGGGTTAATTAGAGAGAGAGAGAGAGGGAGGGAGAGGGAGGGAGAGAGAGAGAGAGTGTGTGTGTGTTAAATACTAAAGGACTCCTGAGATCCTGTTGGTGCTCAAATAGAACAGTCTCCCTCTGGTAGACCTGGGTGCTTGCTATCTGCTATGAGAACGATACCAAATCATATTTCAACTGTTGTTCCCCTCAAGATTAAGCCCACACCTCCTTGTGCCTACTATGAGAGCCCAGGAATAGAATAAATGTTCGATTTGTTACTTTATGTAATAAGACAGATTTTCAGTAACGCTCTACTTATACTAAGGCCTCCTACACACACTGTTCTTTTGTCTCGGTAATCTCACAAGACAAATATTTTGAATATCTGAAAAGATGTGATTTGTCCCTGTCCCTCTCTCCACACCCACCATGAATATCGTGGTGCTTTGTTTAACTATAAAAATAAGCTTTGTTTGCTTTTTAATTATCTAACACTGTAATTTTGTTTTCAAGGACTGATCCAGGCACTGAAAAACATGACACTCCTGGAGGCCAAAAGGACTATTGCTCATGTACCTCTGCAGGTGGGCTGGGAGACAGCTTCTCCTCTTCTGACTGGGTGGGCATTTTCAGGCCTCCGTATTTTTTCCAGTAGAGCCAACAGGTTGCACACAGTCTACACTGCATATTAGGTGGGCCCCAAGAATACCACTGGTGAGACTGTGTAGCTAAAGACAGAGGTAAAGGAAGAAAACACAAAGGATGCTATAGAATTTGTAACATCAATATATATATAGTCACATATTTCCAAAAAAAATTCCAAATTTTCTTTCAGTTTACAATTTTATCCCCCCCACTTACAAGCCACACATGAAAATCTAGTACATACCTATGGTTTTCAAGACTCAGAATTCATTAAAACCATATATACATTTACATACATACACACACACACACACACACACATATATACAGACATACATATCTTTCTCAAACCAAGTGCCTGTGGCATCTATTTAAGACGGGCTATTAGGTGAAGTATCCTATATTATATGTTGTGACACTGAGGGGGGTTTTGTTAATTAAAGACATCTTCTATTGTGTACATTTCTGGAAATAATTACCAGAAAGGTAGTGTTTAATGCCTAAATCCAGGTTCCCAAACCTATGGTTCAGAAACAACTCGGAGCTCACGGTGCTCAGACAGGCCTCACTGCCAGAGGCAGGAATGTGACAGAAAAGGCATCTGGTTTTCATTCCTTTATTTTAATCCATAGACAAAATAATTATTTTAAACTTTTTCCTTTAAAAAACAGATCCTTTCAAGACTAAGTCCACATCAAGTGAGCGTGAGTAGCAGAGATTCATGCTTCAGACCTAGCGACTTGGTAGATTTTATCACATAGCTGGACACTGTAAACCCATGTCAGTGCTGTTTTTCAGTTCTAATTATGGCCATGACACGTAAAGTGTCCCCATCTGAAGTCAGAAAACAATGATGCCAGAACATTTAAGTTAATGAGGTGCACAAAAACTATTATTATAATTCTGTAAATGTGCCTTGGAATATTCTTCCCCTGATCTGTAAGATATAGCAGATCAAAATGTTCAAACTGCATAGCAAGGTGTCAGCTAACACTTCACAAAAAAAAATGTAGCAAAATCATTGCAATCAAACTGTCTTTTAGTTTATTGAGAATAACACTGTGCATTCATCATGTATTATTTTTTGGAGGACTCCTTGTAGGTAGCAGCCTAAAAACCTTTGCTCTTATAATTTAAAAACAGTAAGTTGATTGTTAAAAAAACACAAATTACAAGACCTCTGCATATTAGGCATGGACTAATAGGCAATGGATTCTGAAAATAAAATTTTATTCATACTTATACATTTTTACCCAAACTAAGACACGTCATTTAATATTTGTTAACAAATGTCTTTCTCCATATATAATTAATGATCAGTTAAAAAGTGACAAAGAGAAAATACCAAATTCTTTCTATAATGATAAATTTTACATGTATATTATATTAAGATATTTTGATAGAAATTATTTTAAAATATGAACATAAAATATTATAAAATTAAAATAGCTTATTTGTCATGCAAACATCAAAATGGCAGCATAATTATTAAAATGAATATGTAAGATTATATATGTGTAAAATTTGTAAGTAAAAAACAAGACAGATTAAGTTATATCATTTGTCTGCAGGATTCTTTTTATCTTTATTTAAATATAAATGTACTTTGAAATCTAAGAATTCCCAATTCAAAGACATTTGTGATGCAATCCATGTAAAATCTTGGCCAAAAAGAAGCTAATTTTCCACAAACTGTTCCCCCTTGTACTCCCAGGGCACAGAAAATGGTTAGATGTGCACCACTGCTATGAAGCCATCAATCTGTCTGGCTCCCACCTGCCTTAGTTTCAGGGGAGAAATTACACGTTTGGTTTTAAAAGCCACTGCTGATACTGAAACCTGGTGTGGAGCATGGAGCAGAGTCACAAATGCTCTCATTCCTCTGTCCTCAGGGCAGCAGGCTCTGAAGGCCCCCAAAGAGCTGCTGAGAGACAAAAACTAGCACTAAGTAGATGTTTAATAACCATTAGTTTTCTTCCCTCTCCCACTCCAGGATACTTTGGATGGAAAAAACATAGATAATAATGTCACCAATACTTCATTAAGAGATTATGTTGTTATTTATTATTTTAAATAAACATAAAAAGTGTACCAACTATGTACCAATTAATTTCACTAACACAATATATATAATATAATACTGCCAGCCTCTGGTAGGTTTTAGACAGTGATGAATAAATTGGGACCCTAAGCCATGGCCAGTGGAGCTCAGTTGGTTGGAGCGTCTCCCATAAACCAAAAGGTCATGGGTTCAATTCCTGGTCAGGGCACATGCCTAGGTTGCAGGTTCGGTCCACAGTCAGAGCACATGTGAGAGGCAACCAATCTGATGTCTTGCTCCCTCCCTTCCCCTCTCTCTAAAAAATAAAGGGGAAAAAAATTTTTTTTTTAATTGGGACCCTGAGACCAAAAGCAAATACCACAGAATAGCATCATCTCTGAAATCTCTGCTCCGAGGGAATCTGGTCTGAGGACCACACAGAGATCTTTCCTACAGAATTATCTGTAGCCTTTAATTTGTCAAAGTACAAGGAGAAACTCCAAAAGGGGACTTGGTACATTTCACGGGACCATGGTTTGCACACAGCCAATTAACAACTCCGAATGCAGCTTAGCCAACAATGCTGTCTGTGGATACTCACAAACACAGGACTCCGGAGAAGCAAATCAAAGGAAACCCAATGCTTAAACACTCAGTGTCCAGGCAGAAGGGAAGGACGGGCATCTGGTCACTCCAAGGCTACCTTGTCCTGCCCTCTACGCAGAGCCAGCCTCACGGACCTCCCATGAGTGCCAGCACAGCTGCCTGCACGTCACGGAACAAAGGCCTCACCGGAGAAAATAAAGCCCCACTGGAGGAAACTCACCGTAGCAGCTCTCACAGGCGCGCCCTAAGAGGGGGTTCTGCGGCTGGAACGTGGTCCCCACGGCTCCATTCACAGCACCAGGTTTGCCATTGCTGGTAGATATTTGGTTGGGATTTGGTTTGCTGCTTTCAATGAAATGTAAAGTAAGGTCATAAAAATGACTTGTACAAAAAATAAGGCAAAAGGCTCTACATTTCATTACCGATTTATCTGAACTACATATAAACACATTTGAATGTTTGGCAAAGAAGAAATACACTGGAATAGTGAACCCAGAGCAGCAGGTGTGGCTTAGTTGGTTGGACGCCAGCCAGCAGACCAACAGGTCACCAGTTCAATTCTGGTTGGGGCACAGGCCTGGGTTGTGGGTTCAGTCGGGACGCTTACAGAGGCAGCCAATCAATGTTTCTCTCCCTCTCTTTCTCCCTCCCTTGCCCTCTCTCTAAAATCAAAAATTAAAATTAAAAAAATAAAAAAAGACCCTGGCTGGTGTAGCTCAGTGGATTGAGCGTGGGCTGCGAACCAGGCATCGCAGGTTCGATTCCCAGTCAGGGCACATGCCTAGGTTGCAGGCCATGTCTCCCAGCAACCGCACATTGATGTTTCTCTCTCTCTCTCTCCCTCTCTTCCCTCTCTAAAAATAAATAAATAAAATCTTTAAAAAATAAATAAATAAAGAAGTCAAACCATTCATCTTTACAAAACAAGGCTGTATACAAACCAAACCAATCTCTTATGCCTGACACAAAATTAATACAGCCATATCTCTCCTCTACCCAAAGACAATTTTTTTAGGACACCCTCTGGTGCATTTGAAGATACACGTTATTAGGCTTTACCAGATATCGCAAATTCTCTTGAGAAAATAAAATACTTTTACAGATCACACAAATCAAGCCAAAGGTGACGTGCCGTGTTCGGATAAAACCACTGTGCCGCTCCTGTGGACTCCCGAGGGGACCACGTGAAAGCAGTGCGCCCCACACATGCACCAAGCGTCAAAACAGGGCGCCTCCAGAGGTAGGGCGCCTCAAGAGCTCCTGGCCGCTCGTGACGATAATTTCTGTTGTGTCTGAGCTTCTTTGCGAAAGATTACACAGCATTCAAAATTTGAAAAACCAATAAATGTATTCTGAGGTTCTTGTCTTCAAGAAGAAAAATTTAGGAGGAAAAATGTGACATCCATCAGAAGTGTACACACAAATTTCCCAAAGGCCATACTTCCCCAGAACATGTAGCCCAGATTACCTGCGTGCTTGCTGTGCTAACATGGCTAACTCGTCCCCACCTAGGGTGGACTAACTCCCCTGCTCACAAGCCACGCCTGATAGTACTGGATTGGCCAAAAAGTCTGTAGGGTTTTTTCTGAAAAATGAAAGGCACATTTTTCATTTTTACCAATTACTTTATTGATTTGGACATTTTGAGTATGTTGGCTATCTCCTGCATGGTAAAATGTGGATTGTTCTCAATTAATGTCTTGATTTCATCACTATCAACTTCAACTAGTCTACCTGACCACGGAGTCCAGTAAATCTCCAGCACGAAACTTCACAAACCACTTCTGACATGTTCGATCAGTCACAGCACCTTCTCCATACACAGCACAAATCCTTTTTTGTGTTTTAGTTGCAATTTTACCTTTCTTGAAATAATAAAGCATAATATGCCAAAAAATCTTGGGTATTTTCTTCGATCTTCAATATTAAAATAGCTACACAAAAATTCACCAATTTTTTTTTAAACGCACGCTGATGTGACAGCTGTCACAATATAATCTAACAAAATTGTTGCAAATGAAGTTAAAGGCAACTAAGTGCTACTAGAGCCATCTTACAGAAAAAACCAAACAAACTTTTTGGCCAACCCAATACTGCACAGGTACACATAATATGCCCTCAATAAACTCATAATTTATTTAACACGTATTTTTTCAGTGCCTGACCCAAAGGAGCTTTCGCGTCCATTTGAGAGAAACGAATGCTGAATGACTAACTGCTGAGCACTTCTCCCTGCCGTGGTGACTGAAGCACTGAGAGATCACTACTTGAAAGACACTTGGAGTTTCCACACAGAGTCCGCTCAGAAGTGTCTTCCTTGCCATTTCGCATTCCCGCGGTTCCAATTACCAGCAAAAGCCTAGTACGTGCACTTGGCCTGGTGGCAAATTAAGATTTCTCCCTGGCTTTGTTACTCTAACTCTCGGTGAAAAACCTCCACCACCCCCAGATGAAATCATTCAATCTCTGAGCACTCTGAGGTTGCTATTCTGTACAAAGGGCTATTATTTACACTTCTAACCTGTGCCAGCAATGTGTCTTGAAGACAAATTGGTTTTAAAAACACATTTTAAGCCAAAAAAAGTATTTCTCTTCTTATAGTTTTCATTTGGAAATGTACAAAATGAAAAGTGATGATTTAGAATGACCAAGATTTCCAAGGGACATAATAATATTTCTGATTTTAAAAATCTGCTATAGACAGACAGACATGCTGGCCCCTTGAAATTAAATGACCTTCTAAAAATATGAAAATTTCTGACATTTAACCTGTGGTTAAATATACAAGGAGAAAAAGAGCTAATACAAATTCACAGTTGAGTTGTCTGAAAAAAGTAAGAGTAAACACAACTTCAGCAGTTCACTTGAATCTAGAATATTACTTGACTGAGTAAACCACTGACCTTAACATTATAATAATTACAAGAGGAAAACAAGTGTGTAAAGACTGAATATGGGCATGTGAATCACTTAAACTATGTTTTGCAAAACCAAGAACCTACAGATTAATTCTCAGGGGAGAAATGATTGATGCTAACGTGACCATCCGAATAAACTTTCACTCTAAGCCAAACGTGAAAAAGATTTCAAAGTCACAGCACATGAAACTGCCCCTCTTTTATCTGATCTCAAATCCCTCCTCCCACATCTTTGCTCCAGGGCCCACCCCTCCTGCCCTCTTGGTCCCCTTTCCTGGACCCTCCTCACTAACATGTAACATATTTCTCCTATTTTAAAAATCGCACGTTTCTCCACCCCAACCTACTCTGCAAAGCCGAGGAGAGCTCTCTCTTGACTGTCATTTCCAGCCAGGTTTCTTGAGAGCTGCAAGTCTCCACTGCATGCAGCTTCCTGGCTCACCTGCTGTCCTCGCCACTAAATTAAATATCACTGACGACCTCCATGTTGCTCAATTCCCTGGCTATTTTTCACCAGCATCTGACACTGTTAATCTCTTTCCCTCCTTGAAACACACTCCTCTCTCAGTTTTGATGATAATGCACTCACCTTACCATCCTTTTATAGCTTTCATACTTTATCTGACATAAAAATACGCGATTTAAACTTCGTCCAAGGCACTTTTTTCTTATTGCTCCTCCTAAGAGATCTCATCCATGGTTTAAAACACAGTAGTATGTGCTGATGAAGCTCAAATTTGTATCTCTAGCCCAGAACTTTCCCTTGAGTTTAAGACCAATATATCTGACAATATATTAAATACCTCTTTATGGACACAACAAACTCAGAACGACCTGATATGGTTCTCTGCCACAGTTTCTTAGCTTGGTGAAGGGCACGGCAAACCACACAGCTGTGCTAGCAGAAACCTCACACTCAACCCTGACACGGGCACTCGGCTCCTAGAACGCTAGTCAATCAACCCCAGGCAGAGCCCCATTTCCAGGGCCACAATGCCAGGGCAACCTACTCCCATCTTTCCTCCTCCCCACAAACTTCACAACTGGCCTCCTTACATCCGCTCTTACTCCCTTGCCCAAACCATTCTCCAAAATATAGCCAGTGATCTTGAAGTATAAATTTGATCATACTACTTCCTTGTTTAAAATCCATTTCCACTCTTCATCAGATGGACAAATCCCTGGCCCTTGCCTACCATACCAGCCTCAGAAGAGCTATTCACCCTCTTGGTACTTGTCACACTGGGCAACAGGCTGTTTGGCATCTTCCTCCCTGTATGAGAATGCAGCCCATTTTCTTAACCTTTCTACCTCCAGTACTGAGCTGAGTGCTCTGCACAGAGGAAACTGCCAGGCTCAAAAGACTAATAGTATGAAATCATTCTTAATATATTATTTGTTTTTAAATATTCTATTTCAGAGTTAACTGGGAAGTTCTTCAAAGGATCAAATTGTTAATCCAACTCAATAATGCAGTTTCATATATTCTACTGACGTACATGGTTTATATAACTTCTTTAAGAAGTTATGATTAAAGACTGTTTTGAGCTCCAAAAATCACTCGCTTGGATCAGGGGATGGCATAATAAAATATTTTAAGCTTTGCTGATATCGTAATTCTATTGTAACCACTGAACTCTGCAGTTGTAACACTAAAGCAGACACAGACAACACATAAATGAATGAATATGACTATGTTCCAATAACACTTTATTTATTAAAAAACAGCTCTGGCTGGTGTGGCTCAGTGGATTGAGTGCCGGCCTGCAAACCAAAGGGTCACCAGTTCGATTCCCTGTCAGGGCACATGTCTGGGTTTCAGGCCAGGTCCCAAGTGTGGGGTGTGCAAAAAGCAACCACACATTGATGTTTCTTTCCTTCTCTTTCTCCCTCCCTCCTCCTCTCTAAAACATAAATAAATAAAATCTTCCACCCCCCCAAAAAACAAAAGACAAACAAAAAACATAGCAGGTGCCCTGGCCAGTGTGGCTCTGTTGGTTGGAGCACTGTCCCATATACTGAAATGTCACAGGTTCCATTCCTTCCACATGCCTACAAGACTAAAAAACCTAGACTATAGGTTCAATCCCTGGTTGGGATGCCTGTGAGAGGCAACCAATCAATGTTTCTCCCTAAAAGCATTGAAAAAAAATGTCCTCTAGGGAGGATTGGAAGAAGGAAGAAGGAAGAAGAAGAAGGTAGCAGGTCAGATTTGGTCCGCAGACTATAGTTTGCTGGTCTCTGACTTAGATTAAGGCTCCAAAGTCAATGCAAAACAGAATAGAAACAATTATCTGGGCTACTTGGTGAGTCTTGGTTAAGTATACTTGCCCTTTGATGTGACGGCATTGTAAAGTACAAGAAAGCTGGTACGCTTGCTTTTGAAAATCTAAGACACAAATCACAACAGTATTTTCTTTGGGGAGTTATTCTTTTATAAATTAGTCAAATGAAATATAAACTTTTCAAAAATACTAGAAACCATTATGCAGAAGGGACATTACAGCTCTGAATAAAAATTATGGGCCCCGTAAATTACATGTTATCTGCTTTGAGATAAAAGATTAGTAAGAACAGTACAATTCATTTTCTATGAGACCTCCTATATATACAAATGTCTTAATATATCAAAATTCAGTAAATAAAAGGTTTAGTACAAAACCACTGTACTTAGCTCCTATAGAATGAGAAAAATCTTGCAGCTAGAACTTTGCAGTAAATCTCACTTTAAACCCACCCCCACACCTAGGACCGCACTAGATACATGGTGCTCAATAAACTAGATTTTCCTGAACAAACACATGGTCGAACTCTAAAGATATCAAGAATAAGATTGTAAGTCATTTAAAACATAGCACATGAGAAGAAAATTGGTGTTCATTTTGATATAACAATGATTTCTAAGTCCAAAGGAAAATGATGGAATGCTAGACCAAGTCAATCAAAAGATATTCATTATTTATCAAACATTTACAAAGTATAATTCTATGTACTTTCCTTAACCATTCTCCTAAGCACATAACATAAAATTACTATACCCCAAAAGGGCAATGCACATTACCCAAACAAAATCCATTCTACCATGGACAAGTTTCCTAAGTTGGTAGCTCTCTGAAACACTTTGCTTCAAACAGTGGCGTGTCACAGGCTGACTTCCTGACACCCCCCCCACCCCCACAGCTGTGACCAAGCACAACACAGGGCCACTCTCCCTCTAGTCCTCCTGCAGTCTGCTCGGTGTTTCCCCTACCAACCATCCTTCTCTCTAAAAATACCAATGTAATGGTCAGGGGGAAGCAAGTCTCGTGCTTTGTAAGAAAACAAGATACACAAAAAAATTCAAATTTGGTTGATACTGCCCCAAATGACACATTTTGTTTTGATAGAATTAATACCACGACAAGTATTTTAAAAGATTTTCGTTACTTACTAAGTTGGGATGTACACTTGTTTCAGTTTACTCTCAGCTTCTGCAGCTTTTAGACGTTTCTAATTCAAAAGATGGATAAAATATGTTAAATGCAATGCCTAATGATTATTACCACTTCATGGTTTTAAAAAATTCACAAGAAAATAATATATTAAAGCAAAATTCAAAAATTGCCACTTTAAGGCATATAGTAGTTTGTAAGAAAATTAAGCAGCAATAATTTGTAAGAAAAGTCACTAGATTCTCAGATACAGAACTGTAAGTATTAATAACATTTTAGACATAGATTTTGAAAATAAAGCAACAACTCCATTCCCCACATGAGTAAATCAACAGAACTTATAAGTAACCATTTTCACTTTTCAAATTTATTTTCTACCTTATTTCTTTTTTTGTTTTTCTGAGAGGAAAAAAACACACACATAATCTTTACTTTTAGAAAAATATTCAGAGATGATTAGTTTTCAAAGTCCATGCAAAAGAAAGAGATAGTAACTATTCTAAATACAATTAAATAAGCATTTACCCTCAAATGTTGGGAGATATGCAGTATACTTTAAAGCTTGGCTGAACTCACATCAGATTTTAGGGACCAATTAGGAGCCAAATGCAGGAAAGGAAGGGGAAAAAGATTATGTAGTCAGATCCAGAGACTGGTCAACACAATAATGAATGCATATAGGGAAGGAAAATAATATATGGTAGATATCCAAAAACAAGACAAACCAAAGTACTTCTCCTCGTTTTCTTAATGAGGAGTGAACAAAAACATTTCGGGGGACAACTTAAAACTTTTAGGGACAGAGTTAAAATTTCTGAAAATAATTTTATCCAAACATTTTCCACCATCCCTGATGTTATTATCTCTACCACCTTTGGGGACTCTTTTTGCTTTAAATAACATGGGTTTTCAGAGCACATGGTCTTCACTTCTACCTAAACTGTTTCAAATGAGCGCTTTTTGAATTGTCTGTGATGCCGACGCGGGAAAATCTCCAGCAAGCCTGGGCGGGCTGGCGCTCACCATTCTCGATCTCAGCAGCTCACTCTGACGAGACAGCGACTCTTAAATGTATTTCTGCGGCGCCCAACACGCACCACGACTGCAACCACACACTCAGGAAATGAAGTGTCTGCACTAAACATGTACGCCTCTTTCTTTACCAGCTCTCCCACGTGACTAGAAGACTGTAAAGACAAGTACTGACTGAAGTCACTTCAGGAAAATATGCTTTTTCCTAAGTGGTCTTGCTCAAAATAGGTAACTGAAAGAATTGCCTCAGTTTGGGACATGTGGGAAGGACTCAAAAACAAATGATCCCCTGCTTTCAGAAATACTTTTGGATGAAAATTTATGTACAGTACCAAAACATCAAACAAGCAAGACTAACTTGTACAGGTAAGGTGACAGATGTAGGGGATATATTCACACAAATGTCATATAAAGAGATTTCAAAATATCTCCAATTATATGGTTGTGGCATCGGTCTAAATTTTCAATACTGTAAAAATAACTGGTTCAAAAGGTTTGTGCTAACATCAAATCTTAGGTCATCTCCTTCAAGTAAACTCACAAAGATGTGAGGACCAGGCACCTGGCAAGGAAAATACTGCCACTCCAGTGGTATCTTTCCCTGTTATCTTTCCAAAACAGCTATCATAATAAATTCTGAAGTAAAAAAAAAATAAGACTAAAATCTTAATACAGCATCTTAAGGCTATAAAATCATGCAATTTAAGAGTCTAGAAAACATAAATCAAAACAAATTTAAAATTAAGCATACTGCCAAGAAATACTAAAACATGAACAGAAAGTTCACTTTAATGCAATCATAACGGTAGCGATATACAAAAATTACCTGCTGTACATATCTGTCAGTAGTTTTCCACATGTAATAATATTCAATGATGCTTGTCAATGATTTCCAAGGGAGCTGAAAAAATATTCAACGTGAAAATAAAAACAAGCTACTACAGCAACTGCTTTCTTTTAAAACCAATGCTTTAAAATAATGAGGCAAATATCCACGTGGAAGATTCATTCAGTTTACGGAAACTGAAATTAATTCTTAGCAAAGGGTAGGTATCCCAAACAAGTCACATTCAGTTAGAGACTAATACAACACATTTCATTTCTTACTTCTATTTTGTTAAAAATTATAAACCTTATGACCGATACTATTTTGTGATTTACTCAGGAAAGTTGTTCTCGGGCTATAGGTGAAATTGGAACACAAATTTTAGAAATGATATTTAAGTAGATTTAGCCAGAGCTACTTTTACTTCCAAATATGTCAGCTACAACTGGGTGTCATTTGGTCTCTGGTATATTTTCCATCCTTTAAAAAACTTCTCTATTTTGACCTATTTTAGCTGTAAATAAAATCAAAACTTACCATAAATCTCTGGGGGAGAAAAAGAACATAGCCCAGAGTGGTTCATATTTGAAAAACAGAAAGCCTGCCCTTGTTTTTTTAAAAGATTTTATTTATCTTTAGAGGAGGGAAAGGAAGGGAAAAAGAGAGGGAGAAAAACATCAATGTGTGACAGAGAGGGAAAGCAGTATCAATGTACAAGAGAAACACTGGTGGGTTGCCTCTCACACACACCCGACTGGGGACCTGGCCCATACCTCAGGCATGGTGTGGAAATCAAATAAGCGATGACCTTTCGGTTTGCAGGACGTCGCCCAACCCACTGAGCCAGTCGTCAGGGCCTTTGTTATTTTTCATTATTCAAAAACGGCTGAATGAGCTCCCAGTCATCAGACCCACAACCAAATAATATATTCACTATGTCCCTCTGTAAAGAGAGATCCCTTCGTTAGTCATCCAAGACGCAGATCGGGGCAGACAGAATTTCCCACAAAATGACTGATGACGTTCACAACTTCAGCTGTAGTAGCAGATTTTACAGACAGGTGACTCGGCACCCTGACTGCCATCCAGCTGTGCCTGATGCATCGTCAGGGTTCAAGTTACAACAGCACTTCCCCAACCTAGTAAGTTATATAACGTCTAATCAATGGGTTTTATGCCTGAAACTGTTATAACATTGTATGCCAACTGTAACTGAAAAATAAAAAAATATTTAAAGTCAAAAGCCAGTACTTTCCAAACTGCACTGCAGTTTGCGATCATGTGTGAAACACCCATGCCATTCCTACCACCTCCACATTTCACCCACCTATTTGGTCTGAAGAGAAAACAGACGGAATTTATTTTAGGTTTAACTGGGTGGCAACTCCAGCAGTAGTTACAAATGTGGTCTCCTTAGAGGGCCCAAATCTGTACAGTCACTGGTATTCACATTGCAACTACAGCAGTGTTCTCTGTTCCAACAAGCAATCTAGTGGAGCTGCAAGGCTCTGAGCGATGGTTTCAGGGGCTTACAAGAGCACACCCAGACCGCAGAGGGGACGGCCTCACAGGACACTCATGGGCAGTGTCCCCTAGGGTTTTAAGCAAGCTTAAACCTCTCCATCTCCTAACAAGTCTTCTTGTGAGAAATAACCCCTGACATGTAATTACCTGGAAGCCTGAGAAAGAAAACCAAGGGATCAAGTAACCTGAGCTTCATCATGACCCGGACTTTATCTGGGGGTGAGCCATGAAGTCCTAGTCTCACATGCTTAGCACCACCACACCCTCATCAAGGAGCGGAGCAGGTCGCAAACACGTGAAGAAATGCCCCAGCCCAGTGTGCCCACTCGTGATGCAGTATCGTTTCTCCCTCAACCCTCAGCTGCAGCTCCGTGGGAGTTCCCTGTGACACGTCAGTTTAGGAGGACAAGAATGTGACTGTGCAGACGGCTCTGCGTGATATACTGGCACCGACTGGAACTACACAGCTGCTGAATTTCAGCCCCAAGCAGGAGCAGCTCTGAGGCAGTGAAGAAGGGAGACCCTTTTAGAAGGTGGAACACGGGAGTGAACACCTGGCTTTCTACCTTGAGCTGAAGGAGATGGCCGGCAGTACTAACCCACACCCATTTGTGGGCCGGGGTTATTCACTTGTCGCAATGATCAGGGACTTGAAAGGCATCAGGTTAGAACGCCGGGGACCATGAGGCTCAGAAAAGAGGTCTGTGGGCAGACAATCGGGATGGGCCTGAGAGTGAGGATATTTGCGTCCTCGTGCTCACTCCTAGGCTCCCTCTGCAGAGAAGAGTCTCATTAATATCAGGAGGATTAAGTTATCTCCTCTATGAAGACCAGTATAAAACCACACCAATGATGACTCAAAGGACATGTAAACAGAGTGAACACAGAGGCAAGGAGACAGATCACACACGGGTGCCACCACTTGGATGTCCTCTCACCAAATCTGATCTGATCACTCCAGGTGCCCAAACTGCAAGGAACAGGATGCACTGAGCCTCCAACATGGCGCCCTTCCTGGTAACCTGTCAGGTACGTCAAACTCTCAGCATCCTGGAATAGCAGCCATCTGTCCTCATTGAACAGACTATCAGTCTAAACGTGACTTGCCTTTTCTGCCTGTAGTGTATTGGTTAGCAATACCACCCACAGAGTATGAAAGACTTATTCCCACAAAATACTGCTTCTAACCAGGGCTCAGAACCCTTAAGAATGAAGGTTTGGGTCACCCTACCAGACTGAGAACTCTGGTCATTAAAGGTACTGGGGGGAGAAGGACAGTGGAGGAATTCAATTCTGAATCCCAGGGAAGGCCTCAGGATGAACCTCAGAAACAGAAAAGAAGACTAAAGAAGAAATACCAAGTATTTCTGCCCTTGCTTGGTATAATCATTTTCCGTCTGCACCCCCATTCCCTTTCCGTTTCTTTGTAAGGCCTGTTGGTGGTGGTTTTAGTACTGTAATGTATTTTGGAAGCTATAAGCTATAAAGTCTGGGTTCTGACTCAAACCAGAGGAAGAATAAACATCAACCAGAGTGAAAGTAAATTTGGGCCTCCCCATCTGAAGAAATGGCACCACATTTTCTAATGATTCGGGAATCATTAGTGTTGCTTACAAAGAAGGGAGCAAAGCAAGGATGGATGTTCAGCAGCCAAAGAAGTGGGTGTGGCAGCTACTATATATCCACTTCCAAACCACTGGCTTATCTTCCCTGAAGCTCTAAACCGTATTTTCCCCAGAAGCCCTTGAACAAGGGTGCAGACATATGGGCTGGGTTAGCCACACTGGCAAACCTGAATGACATATAGATTCGGAAGTGAGCAACATCAAAATGAGGCCGCATGCAGGGAGACCAGGCAGTCTGGCCAGAACGATGGTTGAGACATGTTCTCCTAGGCCATCTCCGACCTTTCAGCAATTGAAGCTTGAACTCATGGATGTGAAGCTGAGAGGGCATGGGAATTTCCACCATTCCTGAGAGAACAGCATCCAAACCTGGTTCTCTAGTCTTACCAAAGATTTTATGAGAATCTAATACCCTCCACTCCTTTCTGCTTATATTAGATACAGTGAATTCTGTACTCAGCAACTAAGAACTCTGACCAATATAACCCATACATTTACTCTTTATTCTATACTCAGTGAGGTTGAGTTTCTCTCACCCACACTCAAAAGCACTCTAATATAAAAATTAGTAAGGAGTGAAGTGTCTAAAGAACAGACCCTAGAGATGTGGCATTTAATGACAGACACACAGTGGAGCAGAGACAAAGCATGACTGGTAGTCCAGGCAGCAGTTTCTGTAGCAGGGCTGCTGCCAGAACACTGTCAGTGTGGGGTCAGATACTGCCCCAGGCTTCACAAGTTCCAGTTGTGAAGCATCTAAAACTGGATCCCCGGAAACTCCTGGAGGTTCTATTAGCCTTCTAACACTCTATAATAGCTTTCTTTCTCCTTAAACTGGCTCACTCAAATGGATTCTGTCATCTCCAATTACAGTTTTCAACTTCCTTCTAGTTTACTTCCCTATAATGTAAAGATCAGAAATCCGAACATTGTATTTCCAGGATTTCTGGTCATGATGGTCGCACATGTGAACATGGCTCACCTCCTCACACAATCACATCAAAATTACAACTAAAATATAGAACAACCATCAGTCAGAACCATCAGAAATTGAGTTGAATGGAAGTCTGACAACTACAGAATTAAAGAAACCACATCCACCCAGGCTGGTAGGAAGGCTGGAGACATGGAATGGGTTGGTCCCACATCCATGTGTGGTGGATAAAACTTTGGGAGGGATATCTCAGGAGCAATCAGCCCCAGCCCCACACCAGGTCCCCCAAGCCCAGGGTTCCAGTGCCAGAAAGTCCCAATACCTTCTGGATGCCAACACCAGCGGGGATTGAGTCAGTGGAAGAAACTGCTGGAGTCCTACGCAGTTTCCCTTAAGGAACCCACTTATGACCCTGGCTGGTGTGGCTTGGTGGACTAAGTACCAGCCTGTGAACCAAACGGTCGCCGGTTCAATTCCCAATCAGGGCACATGCCTGGGTTGCAGGCCAGGTCCCCACGAGGGGGTGCACAAAAGGCAACCACACACTGATGTTTCTCTCCCTCTCTTTCTCCCTCCCTTCCCCTCTCTAAAAATAAAAAATAAATAAATAAAATCTTTAAAGAAAAGAAGGCTTTTAATTATACTAATTAAAGATAAAGTAGACCACCATAAATAATACAACCATAAATAAAGAAGCATGATTTAAAGATAAAAGGGTCAATTCACCACAAGAACATAACCATCCTAAATGTGTATGTACCTAATAACAGAGTTTCAATAATAATTAAAGCAAAAACCAAATTACAATTGATAGGAGTAATAGAAAGATCCACAATTATAACTAGAGACTTTTAATAGTGCTCTCTCAATAAGTACTAGAACAAATGGACAAAAAATCAGTAAGGTTTCCAAAGACTTGAACAACACTATCAATAAACTTGACCTAAGTAGCATTTATAGAACATTCCATCTAAAAGCAAAATATCTACTCTTTCCAAGAGCACATGGAACATTCACCATAACAGACCATAGACTGGGTCAGAATCAATCAAATATCAAAGACGTAAAATGTGGAGGTGGTCAGCTGCAAGAATTGGAACAAGGCAAGAGATCTAATAAAACCCCCACTGGTGGTGATATGAGTGTGCAAATGGTGATCAGCTGCCACTGGGGACCAGGCAAGAAAATCCCTTGCTCCCCAGGTCCTTCTCCCATATGTTACAAAGCAAAGGCTGTCTGCCACTAGAGTGAGGAAGAAATCTGTGCTCAACCACAACCCCCTGCCAGTAAAATGCAATATGAGGCAGAGGCTGGCTGCAGCAAAGGAGCTGTGGGAGTGCTGCCACTGAGATGTGGGCACACACAGCCTGCAGAGGACTGGGGCTTCAACAGGACAGCAGAGGAACCCGCGGTGCCCACACTGGTGCCCACGCCATGAACTGTGCAGGCAGTAACCAGCATCACCATGCTACTGTGGGGAGAAGCGCAACCATATGGAGAGAGCTCTGTAGTGCAGGGCCTGCCAGGGTAAGGACAGGAACACTGGAAAAAACCCTTCACATCCCAGGCCCCACGTCAAGCACAGCAAAGAGTCTCAGGTCTATGGGTGTTCAGAACCCCTCCTTTTCACCCCGTCAGTGAGGTATCACCCCTCAAAACAATACAAGATGGCCAGACATAGAACACACAACACCCGAGACAAAACCGATGGGGTTGACATATTCACAGCTCAGGGGCAAGGACACCATGGAGGGCCACAACAGCGGTTGCACTTGGGAACAGTGAGCCAGCAAGAGCTGTGGAAGTGAGGCTTTGTGTCCCAAGAGGGTAAGTGTGCCCTGGTTCCTAAAGTAGGTTCTCATGGGAAGATGCGACTGGCTTGTTTGAGTAACTCTTCAGGCTGGCGGGAAAGTGAAACCCAGCAGGTTGCAAACTGGGAGAGATGCTGGGGGAACTAGTCAGGTGGGCAGCCTTTCCTGCTGGGTGAGGGGCATATTTGGCAAAAACAGGGGAACTCATCATTAAGCTTTTGGGGCCCTGTGAGGCTTGAAGGTGTCAAGGCCTTCAATACAATAGTGCGCTGAAGGTAACGAACAACAAAACCCGAAGCTGGCCCAACTGCTGACTAGACAGACTCGATCCCCCACAACAGTGGCCTGGAAAGAGAAGAGGCACGCACATTTCAGAATACAAATTCTACTTACTTAACTCAGTCTGTGTTGCTGTTTACACAGGATGCTCCGCATCCCATCAAAGATACAGGACATCAAAACGGCGTAAAAATAAATGTCCCATTTTCAAGAAATAAATGGGGCAACAGACACAGACCCCCAATATGACCCAAAGACTGGACATATCAGATATTAAACTATCACTACTACATTAAAGAATCTAGTTGAAAAGTTGGACAACACAAGTAGATGGGGAATTTAAACGTGGATCGAAAGCATAAAAAAGAAAAATAAATAAATGTTAGAGCCCTGGCTGGCGTAGCTCAGTGGATTGAGCGTGGGCTGCGAACCAGGCATCGCAGGTTCGATTCCCAGTCAGGGCACATGCCTAGGTTGCAGGCCATGTCCCCCAGCAACCGCACATTGATGTTTCTCTCTCTCTCTCTCCCTCTCCCTTCCCTCTCTAAAAATAAATAAATAAAATCTTTTTAAAAAATAAAATAAAATAAATGTTAGAAAAAAGAATGCTATAATATTTGAAAAATTCCTTTAACAAGTTTATCAGTATACTGGATATAACAGAAAAAAAGAATTAGTGTACTAGAAGGTAAATCAACATAGATTATGCAAACTAATACACAGAAATCTCATCTCTCGGAAACACAGTGAACTACGAGGAGAATAATTACAAAAGCACGCCCAGGCACCGTGTAGTAGTAAAACTGCTGAAAACCAAGAGTAAAGAGAAATCTTAAACACAAAGAAAAAGGAAATTTACATACATACTAACTTTCTCATCAGAAACTGCATAAGCCAAATAAACACCTTTAGGTATTGAAAGAGAGAGAGAGAGAGAAAAAAAAAGGAATTCTAGAAAGAATAAAAAATCTTTTCAAAGGAAACAGTAAAAAGTTTTTCAGGCAAAGCTGAAATCACTGTTAGCTAAATGCATGCTACCAACAACTGACTGCATTAGAAGAAATGTTTAAAATAAATGATGTAAGCTACAACCTTAAAAAGACATCAGGAAAAGACAAAGCACCTTAACCCAAAGCAAGCTAAAGAAAGGAAATAATAAACATAAAAGCAGAAAACAATGAAAAAGAAAAGTCAATCAAACAAAAAGCTGCTTCTTTGTAAAGTTCAGTAAAATTGAGAAGTCCCACCCTGGCTGGTGTGGCTCAGTGGACTGAGTGCCGGCCTGTGAACTGAAAGGTCAGCAGTTTGCTTCCTCACCCACACCTGCCTGGGCTGCAGGCCAGCTCCCCAGGTTAGGAAGTGTGAGAGGCAACTAGTTGATGTATCTCTCACAGATCGATGTCTCTCTCCCTCTCCTCCTCTCTCTAAAAATAAATAATTTTTTTTTTATCAGTCTAGGTCAGACTGATGAGAAAAAAAGAGAGAAGGCCTACATCGGGAAAGCGAGAGGGACATCACTAAAGATCCATCCCCCAGGCCTTAAAAGGATCATATGATTATTATGAACAACCTTATGACAATAAACTAGACAACTTAAGATGAAACAGACAGGGAGAAAGATATCAGCAACATAGAGGAATAGGAGATACGAGTCTCATTCCCCCCACAAAAACAGAACAAAACAAAACAGTAAATAGCTATCAACAAACAAAAATACTCTTGGGAGAACGGAAGAGTCAAATTAAGAACCTACAGCAACACAGTGGAGCAAATAATGAAGAATCACCACACAGAAGGAATCACTGCAGACAGCTCAGCTGAGACATCTGGGAAAGGCTAGGAACAAGGAAGAAGGGTGGAGGCTGTCAAAATAAGCCAGGAGATGGGTGCCAGGGTGGTCCCCAGCGGTCTGCTGTACAGAGGAGCCCAGGAGCCTTTGCCACCAGGAACTCATACAGCCCCCACGACAGAATTCCTGCAGTTGTCACAGCACAGGCCTCTGTGGTGTGTTGGCGTGGACTGCAGCAGCCTGCTCCACAGAGAAACCAGCACCTATGCCACTGAGGTAACCGACAGCCATTGATGCTACTGGGAGATGCTGCTGAGTCACTCCCGGAAGACACTGCTATGCCGCTACCCCTGAAACAGGGCTGCCAGCTCCCACCTCCAACTCCATGCACACCCTGGACAGCTCCACATGTACCTGCACTTTGACCTCAGCTCCACACAGCTCCACACTACTCCACATGTTCACACATCTCAGGCACCAGGGCCCTGGAAACCAGCCAGCACCCCGGCCTGCTGTCACTCTATGAGCACACATCCCCACTCCTGGTTCTGTGACAGACCCAGGTGTGCTCACGCCTCACACCACCACCACCACAGGACACTCCAAAGCCAGACCCATTGCCAAGAGGGACTCCCTGGGCCATGGCATACCCCATGGAGAAAAAGACAGCAGGAGGATCCCCTGCAGCCTGTGTCACTGCAGACTGTAACAGTTCTCACCGCCATTGCACACCTGCAGCCATGGCCACGGAGGACCCCTGCAATCTTGACCAACACTGACCTCGGCTGATGGAGCTGAATGTGACTATGCCACTTGGCCCTCCCCCATGAGCCAGTGCCCTCCCATCACCTGCTGGTGAAGGCCTTTCCCCACTTAGGCCAGTCTGTAAATATGGAAGAGGTCACTGCTCCATCGAACACACAGACATCCACAGAAGGCTACGAGAAACATGAAAAATTAAGAGAATAAAACGCTGCCAAAGGAACACAGTAATTTTCCAGTAGCTGACCCCAAAGAAATGAGTGTCTACTATTTGCCTGAAAAAAATGTTTATTGTTTTGAGGAAGTTCAGTAAGTTATAAGAAAATACAGTTGGACAATACAATGAAATCAGGAAAACAATATACTAACAGAACGAGTACAATAGAGAAATAGAAATAATAAAAAGGAACCTAACAGAAATCCCGAAGCTGAAGAATGCAGGATTCTTCATTAAATGAAAAATACAATACAGAGCATCAACAACAGACTTGATTAAGAAGAAAAAATATGCAAACTCAAAGACAGGTCATTAGAAATTATCCAGTCAGAGGAGGAAAAAAAAAGAATGAAAAAGAATGGATCCAATTAACAGAAAGAATGAAATAACAAAGATCAGAGCAGAAATAAATGAGGTAAAAACTATAAAAATAGAAAAGATCAATGTAACGAATGGCTTAAAAAAAAGATACAACTGACAAAACCTTTAGCTAGACTGAGAAAATAAGACTCAGATAAAAAGGCTCGTATATGAGAGACTCTCATGAACCAATACGTGCCAACAAATTGGATAACCTAGGAAAAAGATAAATTCCTAGAAACATACAACCTACCCAGACTGAATTACGAAGAAACAGAAAATCTGAATACATTACATGTAACTAATAAGGAGATTGAATTGGGAATCAAGAACCTGTGATCAAAAAAAAAGCTTAGAACTAGATGTCTTTGCTGGTGAATTTCCACCAAACATTTAAGGAAGAACTGATGCCTATCCTTTTGTTATCTCTTATCTTTTTGATAATAGCCATCTGAACAGATGTGAGGTGATGCCTCATTGTGGTTCTGATTTGTATGTCCCTAATGACTAGGGATGTTGAGCACCCTTTCCTGTACCAGTCTCTCACCACTGAGCATGATGCTAGTTGTGGGCTTGTCAAATATGGCCTTTCGGTTTATGTATTACTTTTAAAAGTATTAGGGGGTGGGGTGAACAATTAGGGGTTTTTTTGAAGATTTTATTTAGAGAGAAGGGGAAGGAGGGAAAGAAATATCAGTGTGTGAGAGAAACATCAATGGGTTGTCTCTTGCACACCCAAACTAGGGACCTGGCTTGCAACCCAGGCATGTGCCCTGGCTGGGAATTGAACCAGTGACCATTCAGTTCCCAGGCCAGCACTCAACCCACTGAATCACACCAGCCAGGGCAATACTAAAAAAACAAACAAACAAACAAAAAACCATGAACCCTTTGGGCAGTTAAGCCTCCTGGTGTTATATATTCTTTAATGTTTTTGACACTGGTGGACAATTTCCACCTCCAAACTACAACACATGTAATGTGAATGGCTCATCAACAAGAATTCTAACCACCTTCAGCAAAAACTGATATATACCACACTGCAAATTCACAAGGATTTTTTTTAGAATGTGAAGGTAACAAAAACCATCTAACAACATTATCATTGTTATTTTCATCTAGTTATTTTTTCTCCTATCAATGTCAGCCTCTGTGTCCAAGCACAGTGTGCCACGGTTATTACTCAGCGTTACTTCCTAGTCCTGTGTTAGGTGCCCGGGAGTACTGTCTGCAAGTTTCATACCTCATATAAATCTTTCAATTTGCCGTTTTCTCCTGTTACCATCAGAGGTCCAGCTGAAATGCCAGATAACTCTGTGAAGCCATTTCTGACTTGATTGGCACAACCAATAATTCCCCTCCTAATACCCTATAACATTTGTTCATACTACTTACAGAAATAACTGCATTTTGTTTTAGTTGTGTGCATGTGTTTCCATCTCTTGATCGTGATTATACGCTCATTCCCTGAAGTAATGTTACGTTTCTGTTGCAAGCCTAGTGCCTACGTGAAGACGGGGCATGTGGCAGATGCTCAACAGACATTTGTTGAATTTGAATAAGTCCAGAAAGATTATGAGAACATAAAATAGGCATGTCACACTCGATGCAGGGAAAGCAGTTTCCCTCTAAAAGGGTTTCTCTTCTTCCATTCCTTTGTCAGACCTGCAGATTCTGTTCTTTGGGGGGGCTCTGTTTTTGTGGTTTCTATTTAGTGGTATAGCTATTTTATATTAATAACACTGCACTGGTGTGTCATTCTGACCATCTGAAGCTAAATGCCACCAATGCATTTTAAATTCTCACCTGCATATCCTATAAACTGAAATTATGACATATAACAATCTGGGTATGAGTGACGTTTTGCCAAAAGAAGAAATGTCAGTGACACTAATAGCTTAAATTATCATGTTTGGAATTTAATGTATCCATATTGATAAATAATAATTTTGCTTCATAAAGAATTCAAACAGAAATTCAACAACATAAAAGGAAGGATATTAGCTCACACCAAATACTTCATCGTTAATAAAGATTCTATTATCATAATGTTTTAAAAGGATGACTGTTACAGATATCTATTAATGGGTTTTCAAATGGAAATTTCTCCATTTCAAATAGACTGTAAGCTTAATGAAAGAGCAATTCCACAAACACAAAGACAAAAGGAAGTGCACAATAGCGTTAAAGATTATCTAGTATTTAAAAGGCAAGTAAGAAAGTGCATATCATTAAGAGGAATCAAAGAGCGAAAGCCTGTAAATCAAACTCTCCTCCTCTGCTTTACAGGTTGTTTTCACATCAAAGGTCCACATCAAATTTAGACTCAACAATGAGACAACCAGAAAAACATCGAAGGTCTAAAGGAGGGCCACAAGGCTAAGAAGCAGGATTCAGATATATTTAGCTCAAATGGTTAGACAATCTGTTCATACATTTTAAACTTAGAACTCAGAGAGGTGAAGAGGATGAACACACACTGCCAAGGTTTACAGCAAGAACCAGGGTCTCATGGCCCTGGGTCTTACTCACAATTACTTCCCAGAATAAATGTCTGCTTCTCCCTTTCTAATACTGGTCTTCAATCTACGTTGACCAGATAAAAGTTACTCATCACAGCATCACTAAGTAGATACTTTAAGGTTCACCAGATTCTAAAAACAAATAAAATGTTCCCACCTCAACATTTTATATTATTCACAATTTTCTACTTACAAAGTCTTGGCGTATATCGTTGAAGTCTTTGCCATATTTTTCCAGGGCCTCTTCAAATAAACTAGCTTCAGAGGCTGACCATTCTTCCATTTCATCTCTGCATAAAACAGGTCCTCCAAGTGGCACTAAGACACTAATTGCACTGCTCAAGTCATAGCTGTGTCTATACAATGTGTCCATAGCATGAAACTAAAGAAAACAAAAGAGAGAGAAGATCAGCCATAAATGCAAACTTAATTATTAAAGAACAGAAATACTAAAGTGCATGATGCACTTCATTAATAATAATATACTTAGATGGTACGTATTTTTTTTCCACAAAATTAAGAAAAATTTGAACAGATTACTTAACAATTATTTAAAATGCTATCTACTGCTTTAAGAAAATGCTAATTAGTGTCTTTCAATGTGTGTATCTTTTAAAATGCATCCATTTGTTCTAGCAACCTAACCATGAAGACCCAGGACCTCCAGGTATTAATCTGGGAACCCAGTAAAAGTTTCATCATCCTTTCCATTAAAAATGCCAAAGTTTGCCCTGGCTGGCGTAGCTCAGTGGATTGAGCGCGGGCTGCGAACCAAAGCATCGCAGGTTCGATTCCCAGTCAGGGCACATGCCTGGGTTGCAGGCCATGGCTCCCAGCAACTGCACATTGATGTTTCTCTCTCTCTCTCTTTCTCCCTCCCTTCCCTCTCTAAAAAAAAAAATAAATAATAAATTAAAAAAAAATGCCAAAGTTTCCCAACAGGGAGAAACAGATTATGTATCAGACAATGAGAAAGACATTCTCATGTTGGACTGACAGAATGATGTACTACAAAAGGGAAAATGGAAAGAAATCAATGGAAATGAGAATGAACGAGAGTTAACAGAAAAAATTACCAGTTGATGTAAAACAAACAAAACAAAACAAAACAAAATTAACCTAGCCATGCTAAGAGGTAACTTGGTCAGCCCTGGCTGGTGTGGCTCAGTGGGTTGGCTGCCAGCCTGCGAACCAAAGGGTCGTCAGTTTGATTTCCAATTGTAGGAGACCATTCTGCATGGCATGGGCCCCGCTCCCACTCAGAGATGCACAGGACCCATGCCCATGGATAGGTTCTCCCGTGGGGAATCAGGCCTGTAATGCACCTAGGGCGCTCTGAGACTTGCTTTTGCTAAAACTCCCTCACCCTGAATTGAGGCAGCAAACATTTACTGCAAAGTAACTTCCTAAAATCCATGCTAAACATTCCAAGGACGAGTGTAACCAGTTCAACCACTCTTCCCTTTGCATTTACAAATATCCTTCTTCTGTGATGTGATTAGCGGCATCCTCTCCTTTGTTTTCTGTAAAAGGTAACCACCTAAAGCGAACCTGTGCATAGTAAATGAGGACCGACCATCATGGAATGTGCCCAGAAAAGAAATAAAGGCCTGTCATGGCAGAGGCCACAGTTTTTTCTCCCCTTGAGAGAAAAGCCATGTTTGCCTTTTTCTTCCACAGGACTCGGTAGTCCGTGTGAATGTCTCATGTCTCATCCACAATGTCTTCATCACCCAGTCTGGGCACATGCCTAGTTTGTGGACCAAGTCCCCAGTAAGGGGTGCTCAAGAGGCAACCACACATTGATGTTTCTTTCCCTCTCTTTCTCCTGTCCTTCCCTGCCTCTCAAAATAAGTAAATTAAAAAAAAAGTTAACTTGGTTGATATTTTTAAGCAAGAATAGATAATCAGACATGCTTGGAACAGCTAGGTTAGTGGGGGTTTCCTATACATTTCAAGGGAGAGTGATTTGAAGGATAATTTGAAAAAAGAAAAGGTAGGTTATGATAACATAATTGACTTTTTGCAAAAGTACCTTGGGTCTAGCATTTTCCTCCCATTAAATGCAGAAAATAAAGTAGGTTCCAAAAATTCAAAATTTAAAGTTTTGAAAAATTTGACAGTTTCTACTGGAGAGAAAGAGATTCATCCATAACATGTATGTCACTGTATGTGTAGCAAAAAAATAGCAAAACAGGATGATTAGCTCTGTCTCAGGATAAGCATGTACATGTGGTGCAGATTTGGCCAACAAGGTGATCAAAACTTTGCCAAGAGCTCATTTTGTTTAAACATTCTAACATATGAAAGTCAAGTCATGCAATTCTTTTAAACACAGTGTATCTTCTGATATTTATCTAAAATTTCACAAATGGGGAGGTGTCACAGCTACCAGACAAGAAGGGTCTTAAGATTTGGTGTGTAAGTGATCCCTAAGTATCTGATAGTGGGCAGCAGACAGTTATCCCCTGGTGCAAGAACATAAACTAAACTCCAATATCAACTAACACCTGTTAAAGGGGGGAAAAGTAGTGAAAGTATGAATTAAAAAATATATTTATGCTGTGATATATCAAGATTCTGAACAAGACTGCAGAATATAAATCTGTTGACAGACATAAAGGCAGGACTTAGGACACGTACACATGTTTAGGCACAGCAACTAAGTGCTTTAACGAGGGTTGACATTTCACTTAGAATGAATCATTGGACTCAAATAAACAATCTAAACTTACACCTAAAGGAACTAGGGAAAAACAAAACAAAACAAACAAAGCCCAAAGTGTATAGGAGAAATGAAATTATAAAGATCAGAGCAAAAATAAGCAAAATAGTCTAACAAAATAACACAAAAGATCAATGAAACCAAGAGCTGGTTTGTTGAGAAGATAAGAAAAATTGATAAACCTTTAGCCAGACTCATCAAGAAAAAGGGAGGACCCAAATAAAATCAGAAATGAAAGAGGAAAGGTGACAGCTGACACCACAGAAATACAAAGGACTGTAAGAAAACACTATGAACAATTATGTCAATAATTAGACAATATGGAAGATATGGATAAATTCCTAGAAAAATACAATCTTCCAAGATTGAGTCAAGAAGAAAAACATCTGAAGAGATCAATAACTACTAATGAACCAACCATCAAAACATTCCCTACAAATGAAAGTCTTGGATCTAATGGCCTCACAGGTAAATTTTACCAAACATCAAAGAAGAATTTACACTTACCTTTCTTAAACTATTCCAAAAAATTTAGAGGAGGAAAGGCTCCCCAGCTCATTTTACAAGGCCACCATAACCATTATTCTAAAACCAGATAAAAGCAGTACAAAGTAAGAAAATTATACAGGTCAATATCCCTGATGAACATAGACGCAAAAATCCTCAACAGAATATTAGCAAACCAAATTCAGCAACACATTATAATGACCATACACCATGATGAAGTGGGATTTATTCTTGGGATGCAAGGTTTGCTCATGATCTGCAAATCAATTAACATTTTACACCGCATAAACAAAATGAAGGAAAAGAATCATCATCATATCCACAGATGGAGAGAAAGCATATGACAAAATCCAGCATCAATTTACGATAAAAACCCTAAGCAAAGTGGGATCAAAGGGAACGTATCTCAACAAAATAAAGGACATATGTAACAAATGCAAGCTTTTTCCTTAAGACCAGGAACAAGACAAGAATGTCTATTTTCATCACTTTTATTCAACACAGTATTGAAACAGCAATCAAACAAGAAAAAGAAACAGAAGTCACCGAAATTAAAAAGAAATAAGTAAACTGTCATTGTTTGCAGATGACAATACTCTGTACATAGAGATTCCACAAAAAAACCCATTAAAATCAATAAATGAATTCAGTAAAAGCAGCAAGATACAAAATTAATATTGAGGAATTAGTGGCATTTTTACACCAATAATTAATGATCAGAATGAGAAATTAAGAAAACAATCCTATTTACAATTGCATCAAAAAGTTTGAGCAAGGAGGTAAAAATACAAAACTATAAGACACTGAAGAAAGAAACTGAAGAAGATAAAAATAAGTGGAAGCAGATACTGTGCTTATGGACAGGAAGAATTAACACTGTTAAAATGTCCATACTACGCGCCCTGGCTGGCATAGCTCAGTGGATTGAGCGCGGGCTGCGAACCAAAGCATCGCAGGTTCAATTCCCAGTCAGGGCACATGCCTGGGTTGTAGGCCATGGCCCCCAGCAACCACACATTGATGTTTCTCTCTCTCTCTTTCACCCTCCATTCCTTCTCTAAAAAATAAAGTCTTTAAAAAAATCTTTAAAAAATTGAAAATAAAAAATTGCTTAGGCACATTAAAAAAAAAAGTCCATACTACAAAAAGCAATCTACAGATTCAACGCAATTCCTATCAAAATGCCAATGATATATTTCACAAAACTAGAGCAAATAATCCAAATATTTATATGGAATCACAAAAGAACCCACATAGCCACAGCAATGTTGAGAAAGAAGAACTAAGTTGAAGGAATCATACTACTTGACATCAAACTATCTTACAATATCATAGTAATCAAAACGGCATGGTACTGGCATAAAAATAGGCATGTAGATCAATGGAACAGAACAGGAGCCCAGAAATAAACCCACACCTGTATGGTCAATTAATATTTAACAAAGGAGGCAAGAATGTACAATGGGGTAAAGAGCCTATTCAGTAAATTGTATTGGGAAAGCTGAACAGATACATGCAAAAAAGGAGGAGAAGGAGGAGGAAGAGAAGAAACTAGACCACCTTCCTACACCATATACAAGAATAAATTCAAAACGGATTCAAGACTTAAATGTAAGACTTTATACCATAAGAATCCTGGAACAAAACACAGGGAATAAAATCTGGGACATTTCTCTTAGTAATATTGTTTCTGATTTATCTCTTTAGTCAAGGGAAACAACAGAAAAAACAAACACATGGGATGACATCAAACTAAAAAGACTTTGCACAGGAAAGAAAACCATCAACAAAATGAACAGACAATCCACTGAATAGGAAAACATAATCGCCAATGACACATCTGATAAGGGGTTAATATCCAAAATTTATAAAGAACTCAGACAACTCAACACCAAAAAAATAAACCATCCAATTAAAAACGGGGCAGAGAACCTCAAAAGACATTTCTCCAAAGAGGACATACAGATGGCTAATAGACATACGAAAAGATGCTTGACATCACTAATCATCAGAGAGGTGCAAATTAAAACGAGAATGAGGTTATCACCTGTCAGAATGGCTGTCATCAGTAATCAGCAAACAAGTGCTGACAAGGATGTAGAGAAATGGGGACCCACATGCAGTGTTGGTGGGATTGAGAATCAGTATAAACATTTTGGAAAACAGTATGGAGGCTGTTAAAAAATTTTTTTAAATCGAACAACCTTATGCTCAACAATTCCTCTTCTGGGTATATATCCAAAGAAATCCAAAACACCAATTCAAAAAGATATATGCACCCCTACATTCACTGCAGCATTATTTATAGTAGTCAAGACATGGGAGCCTCCTAAGTGTCCATCGATAGACAACTGGCAAAGAAGATGTGATACATATATTCAATGGAGTATTACTTAGCTTTAAAAAAAAAAAGGAAGAATGAAATGGAATCTTACCATTTACAACAGCATGGATGGATCTAGAGAATACTATGATAAGTGTAATAAGTCAGACAAAGAAAAATAATGTAACTGGTATTGATTTAACTTACACATGAAAGTTAAAAAACAACATAAGTGAACAAATAAAACAGAAACAGACCCACAGACACAGAGAATAACTGATGATTGCCAGGTGAGAGGGAGTTTGGAGGGCTGGGTGAAAAGGATTAAGAATACAAATTGGCAGGCACAAAACACTCATGTGAAAGTATAGCACAGAGATACAGTCAGTAATACTGTACTAACTGTGTATGGTGCCAGGTGGGTACTAGACTTATTGGGGGGATCACCTGGTAAGTCACATGAATGTCTAATCGCTATGCTGTACACCTAAAACTAACACAACATTGAATGTCAACTGTCACTGAAAAATATAAGAACCGCTGGATTCCAGAAAATAAAAGCAGGCAGGGACCTCATCAATTTCCCAGTGATAACTGCAGCGAAGACCACGGACCATGCACAATCTTGCAGTATGTGTCACAATCAGGAATAAAACTTCAACTCAAGGGAACTGCTTCTCACTCTTCTGTAGCAGGGGTACAGAAATGTGTGATTCGATCTTCACTCTTCGGTTTTGCTCTGCAAACCCCAGAATCAAGTTCCCCTTCTCCAGCCACTTGACAGACTTGGCAGTTTAGCTAAAGTGTACACTCTTAAACATTTTTACATTATCCCTGAAACTAAATGATTATTGTTTCTGGATATATGACCTACGAAAATGGAAAAAAAAAAAAGAGTTCAACTGCATTTAGGGATCCTTTAATTAATAATGTATTTTCATATATGGTTATTTTTAAAACCCCTAAATTTACAATGAATAACAAAACTAAAAATGATTAAATAGTATTCAAAATCAATAATTATACAAATTAACTATGCTGCTGAGATTCCGTAGGAAGTATAAGTAATTTTTATAATTAACAGTGCTCTGAAGCCAAAAGTAACAGAATTAAATGATTTTTTTCTTGGCTGATATTATACCAACCACTGAAAGCATGAATGGATTTTCAGTCTTTTGTACATGGTAGGTGAATGAAAATGCTTTTGTTACAGGGACTTTTAAAATTGAGGATGAGCTATTATATAATAAGGCTTCAAAGAACCAAAGTAATATCTTAGGCTTTATAAGTAGTTATGACCAAAACCTCCAGTGACTGTCTGTTCTTTTCAGAGTGTGGTTGTATATGCACTTGTTTTTGGGAAGACTAATTCTTGCGATGAGCCACAAATCAAATGGAAAAATGGGTCAGACTCACAGCTGACCAGGAGCTACAAAACCTCCAAAGCCCACATTTATTCCATAGCCCAGAGGAGGATGCATTAATTATCAGTATGCATAGAAAATAAACACCCCACCAGGCACATGTACTGTGGAATTCCTAGGGAATAAATAATTCCGTTGAAATCAATGATCGACTTGACAAAGGAAACCAGGGGGGTCACATGATTTGCTAGGAGTCCCTATTAACTCCATCGATCTGACACACAGCTTTTCTTTTGAAAGGACTTTAATAATCTAATCCTACCCTGAAAAGATGTAACTAAAACACAGAAGATATTTTCTGTAATAGAATAGACAATGCCCAGTAAAGACTCATAGAAATAAGCTAAGAAAACATGTAGGAATTTGGAAAAAAAAAACAAAAACAAAAAACAAAAACAGTGACTATGGTTTATCAGTAAAATAATAGAAACTCAGAAAGCTAGACATACTAGAGAACATACTGGCTGGTTACATTTCTATGGACTTTGAGAAGAGTTAACAATTATTTGATGGTGAGACAGGTCTCAATAATCATTGCGGGGCAGGGGACCATTGATGAGCAGGGGCATGAGAACCCTTTGGGGATTTAGCATTGGGATTCTTTTTTCTAAACCTGGGTGGTGGTTACATGGTTACAAATATACTTGTGTAAAAATGTATAAGCTGTAAATCTGAAGTGTAGGACACTTAATACACCTTGCTGCATGTGCACCTTAGTTTAAAATAACGTAAAAGAACTTAAACCCTAAATGCAGTAAAAAAAGAAAAAAAAAGGAGGCTTCTGTCCAGATACATACAAAATTACCATCTTTCCAATAGCTACACAGATAACACTCGACAAGATCCATTCAAAACTAAATTTTAAAAATCATGAGAATTTGGCACAAGCTGTTCTCTTTGCCAAATAGCACTGAAGGTGTTGTCACATTTCATCTCATTCACAACAGATGGAGATGACAAATACAAATATTTTAGGAGAAAGACTGACGATGAAATCTTGGCAGTGAAATTCTCGTCCTCCGTTCACTGGGCAGAATCCCACTATGGTAGACTGGGTTATTGTCCAGCAAACACTCACTTCCTCCCACGGACCTCCACAGGGAGGCATCCTCCCCTCTGTTGGTATCGGGCCTGGACAATGACTTGAGTGGCCAATAGGTTGTTTCGATATGTGGCTTAAGAGAGCCCTCGCATGTGTTCGTGCACCTGGACTTGCCCCTTGTGCTACTGACGTCTGCCAACAGAAGACAAGACAGGAAGGAGATGTGGTCACAACCTGCAGTGTGGCCCCAGTCCAGTTCAGCAGCATCCCAGACAACCTTCAGACTAGTGTACAAGAAATCAATGCTTGTTGTTATAAGCTACTGAAATTCTGGGGAGTAAATAATGGATACTGTGTTTTTCCTTCGAGAATGAAGAACTCATTCAACCAGTACTAGAAGTGCTGTGAACAGATAGCCCTCAGCTGCTGGTCCTCTTTGGAATGACCTCCGTTTAAGGAAGAGTCATCACCCCAGGCCGTATTCTCTTCCTGCAGCAGCCTGCATCCAACCACACAGGAGAAAGACCCAGCCCTTCACGCCGATTTGGGACAACTCTCCAGAGCAACCCGCAGACTCAGCCGAGGCTTTCAGTCAGAATGTATCGTAGCCCACCTCTCTTTCTATTAAATCCTGCCTCCTTCCCCCCTCTCTCACAAGTGTTGATCCCAAAGGTCCTCCCTAATAAATTTCCTGCATGCAAATCTCCATCTCAACGTGTTTCCCAGGAACCCAACCTCTACCATGTAGCATTATTTTGACAACAGCTAACTGATACACATATACAGTCAATACTAACTACTGATTTCCCGACAATCTGACAAAAACTTTGTATGTATACCAGCACAAATTACAGCATTCAGAATATCAAATCTACTTAAAAATTAATGGGCATTATTGAGCATATGGTTTTTCCAATCAGAAGATGAATATAAACTCTCATGAGTAAACCTCAAATCATGACTAAGGCAAAATTTCTTCTATATAAAAAAATTTTTATATGCTATTTTTGCTCCATTGCATAGTACTCAAAACAAAATTCCTCATTCACTGTCAAATTTGTTGAGACGTAGCTGTCACTCACTTGAATCTCAAGTATCATTCTATACAACACCCGGGGTCATGTTCTTCTGTGTCCTCACACCTTCGGATCATCACCACAAGAAAGCTACAGGGCGCAGGTTGTGCGAACCTCTTGGCCCTAAAAGTCATTTCCAAACTTACCGAGAGCCAAACTGTGGGTTCTTCACCCCCTGGCTGGCTCTAGACACAAACCAGGCAAACATGTAACACAGCTGTGTGAAGACACTGAGGGGCAACCACAGCAGACGAGGAGAGGCTAAGACAATTCAGGATGAGGAAGTATGAGAGGAGAGCTCACACACTGGCCCTGGCTTTCACCTTGAAGGCATTTTCTAGAGAGAGACTGCTACAAGGGAGAGACTATATTTCAGGCCCTAAAGGAAATCAAAACATATTACAGGAATTGGTAGTCTACATGTCCTGTGACTACAACCTTCAAGGCAATCAAGATAAATTTATTGATTGAACCCCTCATTTCCTTAGAAATTAACTCATAATCAAATGCAAAATTATGAAGTATAGTAGAAACTACTTAGAGGCAATGATAAAAAAATACTATATATCAAAATACATGGTATCGTCAAGGTGGTAATTAGGGACATTTATAATCTTAAATATTGATGAGTAGACTAATGAAATTCATGGGCTAAAAATTGGTCTGAAAAATCTAGAATAGGAATATCAGAGTAGACCCAGAGAAATGTAAAAGAAGAAAATAAAGAACAAAAATAGGACTTCTGGCCAAGATGGAGATATAGGTAAACTCGCTTTGCCTCTGTGCACAACTACAGCAAAAATTACAATGAGACTACAAATACCACCCAGATTTTAAAGAAGCCACACTCATCCAGATGGGCAGGAGGGGCAGAGATGTGGAGCGGCACAGGGAGGAGGTGGAATGGGCGATTCACGTGTGGTGGGTAACAGTCTGAAGGGATGCCTCAGAAGCAAGCGATCCCAGCCCAAGACCAGACCACCCAGCCCAGCGTTCCCGTACCAGGAACATAAGTCTCCGTAACTTCAGGCTGTAAAAGCTAGAGGGGTTTGAAGTGGTGAAAGAAACTGAAGGTTTCTCAGGAGACTCCTCTTAAAGGACCTGCAAAGGTCTCAGCACTTATGCAGACCCATCCTGTCTGAGATTCAGCACCAGGCCAACAGCTGGAAGGGCACAAGTGGCATACGAGGAAAAGGGGAGAAAGTGACTGGCAACAGGGCAAGTGCTAGGAGACAGCTTCCTCCCAGGCAATCTCAGAGGCGAGGCAGCAGCATTGTCCCCTCTCTGTGCCCTCCCTACACAGAGTCACAAAGTGGTGAAATGGGTGTCCCCACCCTGGGCAATTACCTAGACTCTGCCCCACACAACTTACAGGTGCCTTTCCTACAATAGGCCACATTACTAAGACGGAGTCAAAGCAGCTCTACCTAATACACAGAAACAAACACAGGGAGTCTGCCAAAATGAGGAGACAAAGAAACATGGCCCAAATGAAAGAAGAGAATAAAACTCCAGGAAATTACTAAATGAAATGGAGATAAACAACATATTATAGGCAGAATGCGAAAATAGTGATGATTGGGGGGCTGCATTAAATAAAAAAAAAATCTACAGGGAACCAGTAGTGGAGGGAATGAAGCCTAGAATCAAATCAATTATATAGAATGTAAGGAAGAAGAAAAGCATTCAATCAGAACAGCAAGAAGAAAAAAGAACTTGAAAAAACGAGGATAGAATAAGGAGCCTCTGGGACTTCTCCAAACTTACCAACATACAAATCACAGGGATGCGAGTTCCAGCCAAGTTGGAGGCATAGGTAGAAACCCTTCTTTGCACAACCAAAAGGATAACAACCAATCTAAAAACAATAAACAACCAGAAGTGCCGGAAAACCAAATCACAGGGATGTCAGAAGGAAAAGAGGAAGAGCAAGAAATTGAAAACTTAATTGAAAAATAATGAAAGAAAACCTCCCTAATTTAGTGAAAAATAGAAAATAGACATACAAGTCCAGGAAGCACAGAAAGTCCCAAACAAGTTGGACCCAAAGAGGACCACACCAAGATACACCATAATTAAAATGCCAAAGGTTAAAGAGAAAAAGAGAATCTTAAAAGAGCAAGAGAAAAGCAAAGAGTTACCCACAAAGGAGTTTCCATAAGACTGTCAGCTGATTTCTCAAAAGAAACTTTTTAGGCTAGAAGGAGCTGGCAAGAAGTATTCAAAGTGATGAAAAGCAAGGACCTACAACCTAGATCACTCTACCCAGCAAAGCTATCATTTAGATTTGAAGGGCAGAGAAAGTGCTTCCCAAATAAAGCAAAGCTAAAGGAGTTCATAATTACCAACTCATTATTGTATGAAATGTTAACAGGAACTACAGAAGATCAAAATTATGAACAATAAAAAGGCAACCAATTCACAAGTATCAACAACTGAATCTAAAACTAAGCAAACAAGTAGAACAGGAATAGAATCACACATATTAAGATCATTTGGAGGGTTATCAGCTGAGACAGGGAAGGGAGAGAATAGGGGAAAAGGTGCAGGGGTTAAGAAGTACAAATTGGTAGGTACAAAATAGACAGGGGGATGTCAAGAACAGCATAGGAAATGGAGAAGCCCAAGATCTTTTATGTGTGACCCATGGATGTGAACTATGGGAGAGGAGCGCTGGAAGGAATGGGGATATCAGACAAAGGTGGGCAAAGTGGGAAAAAACTGGGACACCTGAAATAGCATAATCAATAAAATATATTAAAAAAAGAAATACAAAAACAAATGATATAGAAAATCAACTAAACTGAAATCTCACTCTTTTAGACAATAAAGGAGAAAACTCCGGTACAACTGTCAAGGAAAAAAGAGGGAAACCACAGAAACAACAAAAAAGAAAAGCTACTTACACCTGCAGATATAGCAAAATTTTCTAATTAAAAATACTATAAAAAACTGTTGATAAATTTGAAACTTACAAAAAAATAGAAAAATCTGATCAAAATGGTCTTAAGTAGAATAAAATCTTATTCTAATTATAACCACAACCCAAACTGAGGGATATTCAGTAATAATTCTACTACTACTACTACTACTGCTGGCCTGTGCTCTTCCAATTGCCACGGTTTTGGAAGACAGGAAGAATGAAGAGCTGTTCATTCAGAACTGAAGTACATCAAAGAGCTATGACTACTAAATGCAATAAGTGATTCTCAAGCAGACCTTGTACCAGAAAAGAAAAATTTTCTTCTTTTGTTATAAAGGACATTACTGAGACAACTAGCAAATCAGACTAAAGCCTCTAGATTAAATAGCGGTGCTACAGTGATACTCATTTCCTGAATGTGACTCCTACACTGTGGTTGTGCAAAGAATATTCTTACTCTTTTGGTAAATACCTCTTCAAATATTTAGCGGTAATGGGATATCCATTCTGAAACTATTCCATAATAGTAATATGTATATATAAAGAGAATGATGAGGAAAATGTATTAAATACTAACAATTGGGGGGCCTGGGTGAAGGAAATATAGAAAGTCTTAGTACTTTTGCATTATCTCAAAAATACAAAGCTAAGTTTAAAAAAACTATAAACACAAGCCTTCATTAACTCACACTTATGAATCCAAATCTCTTCACACTGACTTTAAACAAAGAACTTAAAACAATTTTCATTATATTTCCCCATAATTTCAATCTACAATGATTTTTCTGATGCTTCCTAAATTCATGGAAGAAAAAATAGTGTGAATATTCACGCTATATATACCAAAGGCTACACACACACACACACACACACACACACACACACACACACCTAGGCTACATATACCAAAAAGAAAACCAATTTAAGCTTAAATTTAAAAGAAAAAGATGGATAAATAGACCCTAACATACACAAACAATTCTCTGAGGACAATATGCACTATTTCTAAGCTCATTTAACATCATTTTAAAATTCTTATCTGTAATAAATCATACACAAAAAAGTGTGTCTAATGTGAATATTATTGCCTTAATGGTGTATTTAGAACAAAGGAAAATTTCATGTCTCATATATTTTCACTGTAACAGGAGTCCATTAGTTCTAATTTAATTTTACAGATTTGGAAACACAGGTAGTACTCATAAGCAAAATTACTTAAAAAATTATATGAATTCTCATTTTATCAACTTTATATTCATTTTAAAGACTAGATTTCTGGTACAAGTTGATGCTTAAAATGTTAACCAAAAGATTTATACATTCTGCTGAGTACTATTGCTTTAAAAAATGTAACGAGTACGATTTGCAAGCTGTCCTCAAATCCCCAGTACCTTCAAGGTTCTAAATGAAATGTGTGACCTAAACAGGACTTACAAATAAAGAGAATCAAGTGCAAGATTAATGGCTACCATTTTTACAAACAGCTAATACTTAAAGAATAAAATTATTATCAGTTGAATCAACTTCCTCTTCTAAGTTTTTCTTGAAGGGAAATATTTTATTGTAAAAATTATAGCTTGTTATAAGGAGAAATTATAGTGATTTTCTTGTAACAAGCATATTAAAATGTATGATTAATCACAGCTTAACAATCATATTCAAACTTGATAATCTACCACAATGACAGTAAAAATGGCGTCACAAAATCCCTTTCAGACGATCGATAGAGCTACGAAATCAGAAGTAAATGAGATGCAGCAAAGATTGAGCGGAAAAGGCACTACTGTTATCATCATCTTGTCAACAATAACAACTAATATTTATTGAGCTCTTACACTGTGCCAGACACTGTTCTAAATTATTTACAAGCATTATCTCATTAAATCCTCGAGCTGATGCTACATGGTAACTCTGAGACAGACTCTTCCAGAAACTGAAAAGAGGGTGCCAGGTCTCGTTTAGGACACTGAGGCACTACCTTCTTTCTTTCCCAGTGAGGACAGGGCCTGGAACAGGCTTCAAGAGGCGTAAGAGCCCAGTGTCTGTGAACACTGCCTTAAATGAAGGCTCATAAACTCTTCATCTAATGTCTTCTGGAATGTCGATGGAAGTACACAAAGACTTGTTACACAGCAACGAATCAGAGTCTTCCACCCAATCTGGGCAGCCAATGTCACGGAGAGCTCTACACCCCCCAGAAAATCCAGGACCCAGGAAAATCAGCCCCGAGGCATGCTCAGGGGAGCAACTACAGTTCCATCAAGTTTTACATGCTTGGATACATGTATTAGCAACTTTCAGAAGTAGATCTATAATATACTCTTCTCGTCAATCCATAACCCCGTGACGCAGGGCTGGTAGGCTGTATTACTGTTCCCACTGCAGTCAAGGCAACGCAGACATGGAGAGGTTAAGTCACTCACATAAGCTACAGTTTCAGCGGGACAAAAACCACAGAATCATGAAAGTGTACCTATTTGCATATGCATGATCACAGCACCATTTGCAACAGCCAAGATAGAAGCAACCCGTTTCTACTAACGGATGAATAAACAAAATGTGTATCTAAATAAGATGGAATGTTATTATTCAGCCTTAAAAAGGAAGGAAATGCTGACACATGCTACGACAGGGAAGAACCCTAAGTGACATTAACTACATGACACAAGCAAGTCACAGAAGGGCAAATGTTGTGTGGTTCCACCTAGATGAGGTACCTAGAGGAGTCAGATTCACAGAGACAATAGAACTGTGGTTGCTAAGAGCTAAGGAATGGGGAATGCAGAGTCATTTAATGTGTCTGGAGCTTCAGCTGGGAAGGATGAAAAAGTTCTATAGATGAAGGGTGGTCATGGTTGTACAATAAGGTAGACACTTAACGCCAGAGAATGGTACACTTACAAATGGTTACAGTGATAATTTTTTTGTTTTGTATGTTTTACTATACTTTTTAAACAAGTGTTTCCAATACCTAAATCATTCTGTAACTCCTGGTCTCAGACTGTGTGTGTATAGCTCTGAGGATATAATGATATTAGAATTCAACTATACAACATTCTTTAGTGATGAGATGTACTCAGTAGAAGATTTTAAAACGTTGGAAAACAATGGAATAGAAATAATATACTCCAATGACCTTTTAAAAAAAAAATCTGTCCCAGAGATGGAAATTAATTTGCTCATGCTCAAGTATTTACTAAACACCTAGCATGTATGCCAGGAAAAATCTTTGGTGCTACGGATTCAATAGTGAGGAAAGACAGATATAGTCACTATATTATTGAATATACAAGCTGACATGTGGGGGATGAAAGGAAGAAAAATAGACTGTAAGCAAATAATCACAAACACGAATGTTTAATTATAAACAACTAACATGGAGGAACACAGCTGGTTCTGTTCATGAGCACAGGACAAAGTAACCTGCCCTAGACTGATGCACTAGACAGAAACTGAAAAAAGAGTAAAGGTTAACTAGTGGGACTGTAAGAGTATCCAGGCAAAGGGGAACCGAATGTGCAAAGGTCCTGTGGCAGGAGGCAAACCGGGGAACCAAAGGAATGACAGAGCCTGGCTGGAGCCCAAAGGACGCCGAGGAGGGTATGTGGGCAAGGGACTAGAGAGACAGGCCAGGCAACACCCCACAGTCTTGCTGAATCTTTAAGGAACCGGGTTTTTACCTAACTGCAATTAAAAGCCACTGAAAGGATGTAAGACTGGAGACAGCAAAATCAGACCTGCATTTTTAAAAGATCAGACATAATACAGGAATTAGAGATGTTTCTGGATAAAATTTCCTCACTATTAAATCAACACAGCCTGACCTTTCCCAGAATCAGACTTAGCACTGGGAAGTCAAAGTTTCTAGCCTGATTCTGTCACTAATTAAATGAATCTTTATATAAAAGTTACTTCACCACTATCTCTAATATAGTTTATCTTAGAAGATTTCTGAAACCCCAAATAACTCAAAACATTACTTATCTGGGATCCCATCCTCCAACTTGCTTTAGTCCTCACAGCCCAGGCAAAAGAGGAATCCAGTACTCACATGATCTGTACCTATTCAATAACCTTGAGGCTCTGCTCCAGCCACAGCCCCCTAACCACGTCCATGGCACTCCTGCCCTTTGGCCACACAGGTGCAGACAATAAACAGGAAGTAACAGGCTAGACATCTGCCCACTACTACTTACTAACCACCTCAGGCTTTACTCTGTTATAAGGAATTTTGTTTCATTAAGGCAGTAAAGGTCAGAGTAAGTATTTTAATAAACTTATGTTTTTGTTTGCCTATTGTTCAAAGTACACTTTAATTTTTAATAAAACAAGGATGAAACATAGGAAGCCTCCATGACTTCAATGTTCTAGTAACAGTAAGTCTTATGTACATTAGACTAGCAGTATTTGAAATTCACAGTTCAGCTATGTTCATTAACAGATCTCAAAATGAGGAAGGTAGAGCTAGCCATGTACTGGCAGTTTAATTACCTGCTCCCACAATATTACTGGTGATCTGACAAGTAGCATGCACAGATAGTCTTGGATAAATGGATGTGTTGGGTTAGGAGTGCTGAAAGCCCAGCTGCAGCCCTTCCAGAAAAAAGGCACAAGGAAACACCTAGATGAGCTATCAAGGTTCCTGAGGTTCACCAACCCTGCCTTCCCTGTAGCGGGAGGTCTTCAGATCCACTGTCTGGTCACCTGATACAGAAAGGTACTAACCTGACCTGCTAGAGGCCTGCAAACACTGAAAGAAAAATAAAAACTGAACTCTCCAAATTCAGCGGAATGAAAAATAAATTTTCATTTAACAACACAAAACAACTTAGCCTTTCACATGTTCTTTCAGGGAAAAAAATCTGCAAACTCATATTAACATATTAATAACCAATTTTTAATTACTTCTACTCATTATTATAGAAAGGCCTTAAGATCTTATATTTTAACATCAAAGTGGGAAAGTCTAATACTGAGCCAGCATCTGCGATAAGGAATCAATTTCTTTCTGCTTTGTCAACTTCTAAAAGATGTTGATTGTATGGTGCTGAAAACATAATCTCAACAGAACATACATAGAAAGAGTCCAAGTAAAATTGAACCTAGAGTAGAGAGAGCAGGAAATCAAGGCATTTAAATGTTGCAGGAAAAAGCCCTGGCTGGTGCAGCTCAGGGGATTGAGCACTGGCCTACGAAACAAAGGATCACTGGTTTGATTACCCCTCAGGGTATGTGCCTGGGATACAAGCCAGGCTCCCCAGTAGGGGGTGCTCCAGAGGCAACCACACTTTGATGTTTCTCTTCCTCCCTTCCTCTCTTTAAAAATAAATAAATAAAATCTTTGTTTAAAAAGTTGCAGAAAAAAGAACAGACATTCTTCGGTGCTGCCTAATCCAAGATAGACAACAATAATAGTATTTAAACTCAAGCCGCTTTAGTGAGAATGAAATAGAAGAGGTAATCTGGTGGAGCAGACAGAACTCCTCAGCAGAAGTCAAGAACCGATCCAAACCCTGTCTCCGAAACCAGTCGTACAAACATGCCAAAACAGAATTTCCTGAGCCCCTGAGTATACTGCTGCTTAAAAACAATTACAGTAATAAATAATTTAATATTAGATGTAATGTAAAAGTGACCTCCAAATCGCTAAATACAAAAGAAAACAAACAGAAGAGATAAAAACAGTGGAGGATCTGAAAGTACATACTTAGAAGGAGCTTAATAACCCAGTATTGTAAAAGACATGAACAAAATGATATTTAAACTCATTAAGGTATATAGGCTGTGCCTCCTTTATTTTTATTTACTTACTTTTTTTATCCTCATCCAAGGACATGTTTATTGATTTTGATCAATAGGGGAAGGGAGAGAAGCATCAATGTGAGAGAGAAACATAGACTGGTTGCCTCTTGTACACACCTCAACCGGGCAGAGATTGAATCTGCAACCCAGGCACCACATTTTGCCGTGTATAATGTGCACTTTTTTGCCCAAGTTTTTGAGGAAAAAATATGAATGTGTATTATACATGGGTTGCACTAATTCAGTACTATATGTTTTTAATTCTTTTATTTTTATGTGTTAAAAGTGTAACTCTAGAAAGCAATAATGATATCCGTATATAAAATAATACCTGGGAATACGATAATCAGTTTTGTTTCTTAAAAATAAATAATTAAATAATTGAATTTAAAAATTGAAACAAAATCTTTTTTTCCTGAACGTTTGGACCAAAACCGTGGGTGCGCATTATACATGGGAGGCACATTACACACTGCAAAATACAGTATGTGCCCTGACTAGGAATCAAACCCACGATCTTTCAGTTTATGGGACAATGCTCCAATGAATTGAGCCACACTGACCAGGGCTGCTGTGTCTTATTTAAAATGCTTCTTTTATAAATAGTGGTCTTCACTGACAGAAAAACACATCGAATCTTGAAAACTCCGCAGTCTTCCACCAGAAATTCACTTGCTATCCCACCAGTTACCAGCAGTAGGAAGCAGAGAGCTGCTACAGCTGTGAACCAAGAGCCCAATACAGCTCCTCACCTGTCGACTTCAGGCAAGTCAGCCTGAAGTGTGTCCTAAGAGCTCTGTGCCATCTCACAAACAGCCTTTCTACCCTTACTCCTCAAACAAAATAAGGGGAATCTGCTGAACTATTACAGGGATAGCATCCCCAATCATAATCTACGAAGCGTTATCTCACAAAAACCATGTTAAACCACAAGAGTCTGTGCTATGTAAGTGACAATATCATCTATACAAGGCAAGATCATCCACTATTCGAGAAAAGTTTTCCAGGTTCTCCTAAGAGATGAAAGAGTGTGTTAAAGTGCTAGGGAAAACATGGTGGGGGGAGTTCAAAATGCTGTTCCACATGACTTACACCCTGTGTCAAAAGGAAGTTCACGTGGGCTTGTCTCACCAGCTACCTCATTTACTGTAATGCAGTGCGTACACAGGGACAAACAGATCAACAAAATGGAGAAGAGATCAGACATCCCAAGCAGACCTAAGCATATCTAAAACCTTTAAATAAGACAGAAGGGGCATTATAAAAATCATGAAGAAGAAATGCAGTAAAAGGTGATGTGATGATAAAGTTTCCATATGGAGAAAACAAAATTAATTAGATCCCTACTTCACTCCATTCTTAAAAATAAGCTCCAGATAGGCTTACAGTCTTAAATATAACTAAAACTTTATTAGAAAATATAGAACAATATTGTAAGTGAATATTAAACATTAGCCAAGGGTATGAATCCAAAATAAAAAGGAGAAAAAAAATATGAAAACATGTTTAATTCCACAAAGTAATCAGGTAAATACAATTAAAATGAGATAGCATCAAGGCAGGAAAACTTAAGTGTGAAAATAACAAGTGTTGAAGATAATGCAAACAAACAGATGAAGAAAGAACACTCAACTGATGTGGTATTATAAACATCGACACTGTGCAGAATAATTTGGCTGCATGTGGTCAAATTCAAAATGACAATGACCTATGAATCACTGTGTATTACTATTTCAACCGTCGTTATTATTGTCCAGAAAGCTACAGACATGCTCACAAAGGGAAATGTGTTGTATTTTTCAATGCGGCATTATGGGTAACAGCAAAAGAAAAATGTTTTTAAAGCACTCCAGATGTTCACAGTAAGAGAATACATAAATAATGTAGTATAGTATTCTTTTAAAGAATACTACAAACACTATAAAGTAGTTAAAGTGAATTAACTAGGTATGTATTTACTAACATAGCTACATCACAAAAATAAGAAAATGGCAAAATTTTACAGAGGTAATTTAAACACACATGCAAAACACATACTTATGTTATTGTGGGGTATATAAATAACAGTAAAACTATAAAACAGACTAAATACATAGCAGATTGTTACAGAGGCTGACTGTGGACCAGAGGCAGGGGCGATGGGGGGTCAGAAGGACAGACAGAAGGGGTGAATAAGACAGGGGAAGAATAGTACTCACACTTGCTCAACTGTGAACACTTACTTTAGGTGGCATTACGTGGAATTTTATTATATTATCCTCTGTGCTATTTGTAATTTATTATTATTGTTCACGATGCAAAAAAGTAGCTAAACAAACATAAAATGGTAAAGAATACATTGTACTCTGGGTGATGAAAACAAAACTATTTTTGGCCGCTGCTGTACTGTATTTTTCCATTTTTCATAATAAGCCTACATCTATTTCAGAAGTGGGGGGGATCCTTTTGAACAGAAAAACATATACAGGTAGTGGTAAGATCCGTGTAGTTCTGAGTCACATAAATACCCGCTGGCAGGATTCTGAAAGTTTCTGCAAACGCGACATCCGCACGCTCGCTTCTCCGGCGGAGGGCTCTGCGGGTGCTACCCGACCCAGTCACGCCTACTTTGAAACGCCTGAACTTTTACATAAAATGTTCGCGTGCAAGTGAAGAGAACAAAAATTTGCTTCTATAAACATTCTAGTCTTTGAGAAAGGATAAAGGAATTCCATAATGGCAATGGATTACAAATGCTTTAATCATTCATTATAATTGTACAAAAATATAAGAAAGCACTATAAGAAACAAATTTGGTATGCATTCCAGCATGAATTTTTTTCATTATTATGATAAATACTTGTGGAAAGCACTTCAAATTAAAATATAATCAGAAAGTAATAAAATCTACCATTGTATTCCATTCCATCAGAAAATAACACTGAAACTTTTACTACAGGTAATGAATATTGGTCAAAGAACTTAACCTCACCAAACGTCAGTTTTCTCCTCTATAACACGAGCATCCTGCCATGCCTATCTGAAGGGTTATGGCAATCACACACCATAATTAACATCAATTGGTGAAACACCTGCAGGGCTGCTTTGCTGGAGGCAGAGAGAAGCCAAGTGCCAAGCTCAATGCCCAGCCATGGCAGGCATTAGTGGTGCAAATTAAACTGAATATAGGAAGCTTCATTTAATTACCAAGGGAAAAGGGAAATAGTCTTAGAAGATGGCAACCACTATGTAACAAAATGGTGTAAGAAAACAGAACCTCTTTCTAATAAACAGATACAAGAACTTAATATCAGTACTAAGTAATGGTCATGACAACAAAATAATTCCAACAGCAACAGCTTTAAGATGTGGTCACTTTCACTTAAAAAAACTATGAAGCATTATATATGATCTACAACTATTTAGGTACTTAGATGGAATATGTGGAAAAAATACCAAAGTGAAAACAGATGGGTCAAAATGTTGAACCATGTTCCCCAAAATATTTTTACCATTTTGTACCCACTCCACGAACAGTCGTTCTTATTTGTCTCAGCTCACAGGAGAGGTGACTTAGGAATGAGACACGTCCCTTCACCCACCAGCCAAGGCTGGGAGCCGGAAAGCTCTCCTGTCTACAACACTGCTACTTTGGCTTTGAAATTAAACAAGGAGCAGAGGAAAGAGCCCTGAAATTGCAGAAAGCATCTTACCAGCGTGATGTCTCGAGAAGCCGCTGCTGCGCTCATGTGCAAACTAGGCTGCCTCACAGAGCTGCTGCAGTCCAGGGCCCGGGCAAACGTCCCGACAGCACTGAGCAAACCACAAAAACAGAGGGAAAGATCAAGGCTCTGCTATGTTTTTGTACTAAAGAAACACATTTTGATAGTGAATGAAAAATTATAAAAGTCACACAAATTCTTGGATGTTTGAAAATCAAGTATCAAATAAAAAGTATCTGCTATAAAATTTAAGAATTAATAAGCCAAATTTACCATTAAAATTGAGAAAAAGTAGTTTGTGAGGCATAAAGGAGGAAAAGATCTATTTTGAAACACCTCGGAGTAAACAATTTAGCATTCAAATGTGCTGCAAAAAAACTGAAAGTACATTAGCTCATTTGATTATTACTGCGAAGTAAGTTCTGACCCTTTTTTTTTGGCCCAAATTGTGAAATCCCAGTAACATTTTTCCTGGAAATACAATCAACCTCTTCCTATGAAGACTCAATATAGGACAGATTTCCATTTTAAAAAATTACTATGACACTAATTATCACTTAGTGATATAGAAGGGCCTACGACACGTAAAGAGCCCTGATTCAAGAGGTGAAGCATGAAGTGAAGACTTGCTACTCATCTATTTTCTCAACATGTCAGCCAAGACAGAGGTTTTTTTAAATAATTTTAAACTTACTGATTTGGGGTGGGGGAGAAACTGATTTGTTATTCCACTTATTTATGCAATCACTAGTTGCTTCTTTTTTCTAAATTTTATTGATTTTCTATCTTTAGAGAGAGAGGAAGAGAGGGAAAGAACACCAATGCGAGAGAGAGACATCCACCTTTGCCTCTCACAAGCCCCCAGCTGGGCACCTTCCGGTCCACAGGCCAGCGCCCAATCCACCGAGCCACGCCAGCCGTGGCCACTGGCTGCTTCTAGCATGTGCCCTGACTGGCGGTCAAGCCCGCAACATTGGCATATCAGGGACAATGCTCTAAACAACTGAGCAACCTAGCAAGGGCAGGAAGAGATTTTTTTTAACATTTTGATTAAAATGTAACACATGTGTAGAAAAGTACACACTGTACAGCTGTGTAGTGATGGCAAAGTTAAGTGTATCCATGTCACCAACAGCCAGATCAAGAAACTGAAGGTGATAGCCACCCTAGAAGGCTCCTTGTGCTCCTTTCCAATCTCTACTCCCTCCCTCTTCCTCCAAATGAACCACCATCCTGGATTCTAACACTATAGGTTAATTTTGCCCATTTGGGAACTTAAATAGAATCACATACTATGTACTCTTTTCGTGTCCATCTTCTTTTGTTCAAAATGCTGTCATAGATCCCCACACGCTGCTAGCTATAGCTGTGTTCATTCGTTCTCTCTGACCTGGAGCACCCTCTGCATGGTGTCCCACCACCACCCTACCACTGATGGGTATCTGTTTTCAGTTTGGGGTTGCTAGGGATAATGATAGCCATGCCATCTGCACATGCGTCTTCTGGAGCACTGGTCTGTGTAGGCGCTCCTGCTAGGTACACATTGCAAAGTGAAACTGAAGACATGCATGTCAGATGATTGCAAACAGTTTACAAAGCAGCCAAACCAACTTAGAGTTCCTCGGGCGGGCATGGGTGCTAGCTGCTCCACCTCTTTGCCAATGCATGACACTGAGGGTTTTTACATTTTACAAATTCTGGTGGTATGTGCACTGGTATTTGATTGTGGTCTTAATTTATGTTTAGAAGACTTTCTTTTAAAGAAATTTAAAAAGACACTAGATGCATCTCTTTGGTGCCTCTCATTCTGGCTTAAACACAAAACAAAACATGGCCCTTGGTAATCAAGGAAAAAACAATAACAATCAAATCTAAAACTGTAGGAAGAGGACCCTCCCCCCAAAATGGAATTATCTTCTAGAGGGTGGCCCCTTGTAGTACAGGCTTCCCCCGCTAGGTGAGTGTTCTAGGAACCCTTCTGTACCCACGTACCAACTAGCGTTGTTGTGAGAAGCTGCATTTGGCCTCAATGAGGTTTTTTTTTTTAAGACTCTATGTGTTTGCCCGTTTCATGACAGGTGATTTACGAGCACACCTGCCCACACTGTGCTGAGCGCCCAGAGTTTTTGACCTAAAACAGCATGACCCTGTTTTCGGGACATAATAGAGGAGGGTACCCCACCCTTCTCTATTTACCCACTTTCTCCCTGAGAGACCATTTTTTGTTTCCCCCAATGAAAAATGTCCTCAAAGGGAAACATTTTGCCAATGTGGAAGAGTAAAACAAAAATCAGCAGAACACTAAAAGGCATCGAAGTTGACGAGTTCAAAAACTATTTTGAGCAGTGGAAAAAATGTCTCCATAGGTGTATTGCATCAAATGGAGAGTGCTTTGAAGGTGACTAAAGTTTAAACATGTAAGAATAAATACACAATTTTTATAAATAAATTCTGGTTTGGGGGTGAGAGGTCCCCTCTCACACAGTATTGGGGAGCAGCCAGTCAGTGGAATAGACCACACTGCAGAATCAGGAGTAGAACTGAATCACCAGCAGAAGCACTGGCCTGGAGACTCATACAGGTCACCCGGATTTTGAATTATTTAGCAGACGTTAAGTGGTATTAGGCCTTCTTATATAGCTAGAAAAACAAAAATACAACCAACGAAAAAAGTAGATTACAAAGAAAATGAAATGTGTACAAAATATTTTACAGAGAAAAGATGTTTTTGACTCAGCAGTGCCATACTCACCGTGCTACAACTAAAAACTGGTCAATCTGTCGGTCTGTAAGTGGGCTATTTGGGTCCCAAACTTTAACTTCCAATTTTGACTGTTCCCTCTCATCTGATTCTCCTGTCCGAGAACAAAGGAAACGGAGCCTTATTACTCACAAGGCACATGCACGGTCACATATGACTGATGACTGCAGATGCAGAACACAGAACACTTCGTAACGTGAACACTGATAACAACACAACCAAACCACATGGTATTTTCACTTGTCGTTAACATGTATTTCCTGAATACTTGTATGTGCAAGGCACTAGGCCTCACCCTAAGGGATAAAAGACAAAAAAGAAAGCACTCCTGCAGCAAGACACTTAAACTAAGATTAAAACTTAGACACGAATAGCTATGACACAAAGGAAAAAAGCAGGTATCACAAGAGAGGCAGAGACATGGCTGTGAAGTTCCAAAGATCAGGGAAATCATTTCGGACTAGCGGGGAAGTGAGGCCGTGAAGGAGGGGCACCTGGGCCACGAACAGCAAGACATGAATGCACTGGCAGAAGAAAAGGACTTAGGACTAAGACATGAGAGCATGAACAACGCCACAGGGCTTACAAATGCGACAGGAAGTAGCTCATTTTGTCAGGAGCACATTAAGGGGAGTGAGTGGAGAGATAGCTAAGAGAAGTGGATTATGAACACGCTACTGAAGGTGCCACCTTGGTTTTCTGAAAAGGAAGCCAATGAAAAGCCCTTGCCTTTTTAGTAGGAGAGTGAAAAGACCAGAATCAAACTTGTCATCTCACTCTCAGCAGTGGTATAAAATTTGCTCTAAAGACACAGCTGATGAAGACAGAGAGAGACACGGGATTGACAATGACGACACCAAAGGGAGAAGGTTTAGGACGTCAGTGACGCCCTGGAGACAGCGGGCAGCCTGGAGAACTACAGAGAGAGTTACAAGTGTTGGAAAGGATTTCATTTTTCATTGTTTACAATTCCCAGCATGCTGAGCCAAGATACTCAACATTAGGTTCATAGTTAAAAAGCAAAAAATTTGTAAACTGTGTGAAACTCAAGAAAGGGAAATGTCACATTTACACTTTCTTGTATCTTCAAATAATGTATTTTAAGTAAGATAAGTAAGAATTGTAAAAAATGATGATAAAAATAAAAATTTGAGATCTTAATTTTTAAGCAATACAAGATGAAATGACAATGCTACTCGGTGTTAAGCCCCTGCTCTCTGTTATGTACTCCAGAACTAAGGGTAAACTGATATTTACTTTTCAAGTTCTAGTGAAAATGATGTATTACAATTCCACCCATCCATTCTCCAGCACACAGCAGGAAGATAATTCCACATAAGTATTCTAAAATACATTCGCTGCAAACAATAAAATAACACTCCCAGATGCACTTGTACTAACATCTAAGATATAGACAATACCAAGGGATGAGAACAAAAATAGTAACAACAAAGAGAATAAATATATAAATGTTCTATATCAAACACTCTAAACTAAATAAAAAAATCCCCATTTTGGACTCACCATATATAATTACATTTATATTACAGTTTGATCATTTTATAGTAAAAAAAATAAAAAAGCCTTTAAGGAGCTCTTGAATGAACTTATTTAGAATCTGTATAATTAAATTCTCTGCTAAGCCAGCAGTAATCTTTGGAATGGTCTTGGTAACTGTGGTATGCGCCAGAGACGGGACCAAGATTAATTCCATGTCCCACTCATGTTCATGCCAGTCGATGCAGTAACCTCACCTTCCTCCTCCACTTATGGTAATCTGCTCGAGCCCCACATCATCAAATAACCCAGTGCATACAGATCTCCCCAGTCTCTGAATTCCTACCAAATGTATTTACCAACCAATTGCATGAACTGTATTATTAGCACCCATTTTGGCTTCATATGGCCTTCATAATTTTGAAGAAATGTAGATTCAGCCATCATTTTAAATGTGTTAACCTTAACCTTCAAGCTATATTTTAAGATTTCTAGAAAATGTGAACAAAGGACTCCTTTGGTGTATCCTCTAAGAGCACACAGTGTTCAAAGACTCTGCAGAACTAAGGCTGTATGAAACTATCCACAGGCTCTGTCACGGACAACTGGAAACACTCTGTTCCAAACACAATTTCCTTTGCACCAACCACTGGAATACTACACTTTTTGTGTTACAGTTAATTCAGAAATACACAAAGATACCATTTACCACCATTTTTGTTTATTATTGTTCTGAAACTTCGGGCCAATGTACTAAATTATAAAAAACGAATATAAAAACCGCAAGAGCATTTCAAACAAAATATACTGTTTAAAAATCACATTCATTGTGGCAAAAAAATGTAAAACACTCAGAAATAAAATTACAGTCACACTTATAAAAAAGAAATTACATGATGACTTAAATACAAATGAAGAGTAAAGAAAATTTAAAATTTTAAGGACATAATTTTTGTACAAGTAACTCAATAGGTTAAATTTAACAACTTTAAAGTCTTGGAAGCCAGTAAAATGGTCCAAATGTTTATCTTTATGTTTTTTTCTTAAGATTTAATTTATTTATCTCTAGAGAGAGGGGAAGGGAGAGATAAAGGGAGGGAGAGAAACATCAGTGTGTGGATGCCTCTTGTGCACCCCCTACCGGGGGTTGGGGGACCTGGTCGCAACCCAGGCATGTGCCCTGACTGGGAATCGAACCACCAACCCTTTGATTCACAGGTCTACACTCAATCCACTGCGCTACACCAGCCAGGGCCCGAATATTAATTTTTACAAATCAAATAATATCATTATTATGAAAAGAATAATAAGAGAAAAAGGTTTAACTAAATGGGATGAGGTTATATAATATATAGCAATAACAATCACACAAGGTCGTATGGCACAAAAGTGAACAGGATCAAAAACACAGCTATAGACCAAATCATAACAACTTGCTTGAAAATGTAAGTTTTATTATAATTATATAAATGTTAACTAACCTTTATTTAGTGCTTACAATGTCCCAGGAGCCCTTCACAGCAGGTTTCTGAACCGCAGCACCACTGACACGTGGGGCCAAGTAACAGTGTGCTGGGGGGTGTTCTGTGGGTCACAAGATGTGCGGCAGCACCCCTTGCCTCTACTCACGAGATGACGGCAGCAACGCCACCCCCGACATCACCAACAGTGACAATCACGAATGTCTACAGACACTGTACAATGTGCCCTGCAGAATGAAACTGCCCCACAGCTAAGAATCACTCTTCTACATGGTTGAGATCAATACCTACTTACACTAAATTCTTACAGGCTGGTGTTTTTAATTTGGTTAACATCCACCACATTGTTGAAAAGCACATTCTGCAAAATTACACACTAAAAACAATAGGGCTTATGAAAAATAAGACAAAACATTGAAAACCTATAGAACTTGGTAACCAGAGCACTAAAAAAACCCTGCAACCACACAGTAATAATCATAATAAAAATACTAACATAGCCCTGGCTGGCGTAGCTCAGTGGATTGAGCGCGGGCTGCGAACCAGGCATCGCAGGTTCGATTCCCAGTCAGGGCACATGCCTGGGTTGCAGGCCATGTCCCCCAGCAGCCGCACATTGATGTTTCTCTCTCTCTCTCTCTCCCTCTCTGAAAATAAATAAATAAAATCTTAAAAAAAAAAAAAACTAACACAGCTAAATCTCCCCTGATATTTGCACCGAGCACAAAGGTCAGCCGATCCTTTATCTCCTTAAACCCTGGACTCACGCTTCCTCCACTGCAATATAGGTCACTGTGCACAGTTCCAACAAAGTTAAAAATAGAGTTCAGGGTACAGGTGATTTTGAATGCGGGGGAAATATCTTCACAGCCACTTCTTCTGTAATTCCAAGCTTCACTATATAGTTTTATTTTTTAATTTTCCAATTACAATTTACTTTCAGTATTCTTTTATATTGGGTTCAAGTATACAGCATAGTGATTAGACATCCACATAGTTTTAACATACTAGAAAGTACCACAGATTCTGAGGCCACTCAATCAGCCACTGCTTGCACCAGAGGAAGGCACTTCTATAGAATTTTCATCTTTTTTTCTTAAGCTCTCTATTGGTGAGAATATGTGCTTCACTGATTGCTGGAGCAAACCTCAGATGAACTGACCCAACTTCCACACTGTACTGACATTTTCCTACTTACCAATTGCATGTGAGCTAATTTGTGTTTTTAAAGCGTGTGTTGCAGCAGAGAAGACTATACTAATTTAACTCTTTAACTCTCAAAGATAGACACCTCCTGAAGCTCCCAAACACTAACAGGAGTTATTTACCTAGCAGCAAGAGACAGCAGTGACCAGGGGAGAAGCAGCAGTAGTAGCTAATGATAACGGTAAGTGTGGATTTCTCTGCTAAATGAATTACTTTATCTGATCACCACAACATTGTTATGTAGGGTGGGGCACAAGTCGGCCTACAGTTGTTTGTCTGGCAAGTAATGTAATTAATAAATAAGAATACAAAAATAAACTCTGTGTCAGGTACTCATGACCGTAACCCTACTTTTGCCCAACCCTGTATTTGTAAGAAATAGGAATTTGGGTTAAATAGTTTTCCAAGGCTACCCAGCTAAAACACAGCGCAGCCAGTTTCAACCCAAACATCTAAATCAAGTCCCTGTGGTTTAATAATTTAATGTTACTATTATATTTTTTAACAGCTATAATTTTAAATTTAATATGTAAATAGATTTATTTCTTAAATGTTCCATGTTACGACACCATGAATTAGTAATGCAAAACTTTGGCCCTGGCTGGCGGAGCTCAGTAGATTGAGTGTGGGCTGCGAACCAAAGGGTCACTGGTTCGATTTCCAGTCAGGGAACATGCCTGGGTTGCGGCCAGGTCCCCAGTGGGGGCCACATGAGAGGCAACCACACACTGATACTTCTCTCCCACTCTTTTTCCCTCCCTTCCCCTCTCTCTAAAAATAAATAAATAAAATCTTAAAAAAATAATGCAAAACTGTGCACATGATGCTACCTTTTTCTATGGAAAATTCTCTGTGTGCTTTATTCAAACTCAATAAAAGATTTAAAATCTCAAAGAAACCTTTATCTTCCTTTGCAAACTTCATACCAATCTTTCCAGATACTCATTCAGGTTTGTTACATGGGGGGCAGTCATAAATGAACTTAGAATCTCTTAAAGTCACAAAAAGATTTACTCACTAGCAAGGCAAATGCCACAACAATGTCTTAGAATCCAGCAAGACATGTTCACAGAGAATGTAGGCCTGTAATGTGGTCTGACACGGTGCTAATGTTGCCAACTACTCAGGGCACCAATCCAAGTCCTGCAACGCATGCCAATGCAAACTGCAATCTGGCCACTGGGCAAAACGTGCCCACTTGAGAGTATCAAAGGTCATAAACATCTGTTCTTGCACATGAGGTTTTCTACTGTTTAATTTGCCTGCAAACATGTACTGGCTATGTATGAAATTTCTGTGATGGCAATGTCTGGGATTTTCAAGTGTGGTGTAATTACTGGTAGATCTATTTGCAGCCCTACATCCTGTCCCCTGAAAATACATTAATTAAAAGAAAGAAAGGGTCTTTAAGTCTTATATCTAATTGAATGCCTGATTATAAACTAAAAGAAATATTTTGTATATGCCGAATATTTTAGACTGAAATAAGAGCCCAAAGTGACTTCTTCAATTATTATGAAAAATATGACGTTTTTCTTTAGTAAATTTGAATACTTGCAAATAAAGTCAACAAATTATAAACTTAAAAATAAGCTTATGCCCTGGCTGGTATGGCTTAGTGGACTGAGTGCTGGCCTATGAACTGAATGGTTGCTGGTTTGATTCCCAGTCAGGGCACATGCCTGGTTGTGGGCCAGGACCTCAGTAGGGGGCACAAGAGAGGAAACCACACATTGATGTTTCTCTCCCTCTCTTTCTCCCCACCCTTCTCTTCTGTCTAAAAATAAATAAATAAAATCTTTTAAAAATAAGCTTAACAAGCAATGTATAAAATCTATGTGACTAAATCTATTGTTTAAAAAAACAAATGCCCATAAGACCCAAAAATGGCATTAAACAAAGAGCAAGATATCCCTCGTTTCTGGTTGAGATGTTTCAACATCATTAAAATGATGGCTCTCCTTAAAATAACTTAAAAATTAACTGTAATCCCAATAAATATATGAAAGAAGGTGGTTTTTTTCCCCTGGTATTAAATTGAGCTGATAATAAACTCATTTTGAAAAATGAGACAGGGACTAGCCTCACCAGATATTAACACATACTCAAAACCTCTATAATTAAAACAGTGAGTTATTAGAGCAGGAACAAACAGACCAATGGAACAGAACAGAAACTTCGAAAACAGACCCACATACTGCTCAATATTATAAAATAATCAATCACTTCCCAAAGTATTATATAGTATTAATACAATTTCAATCAGAATCCTAATAAACCTGGAAGAGAAGAAACTGACAAATTGAGATAAACTTCAATAGTAAGAAAAAAAGTCTATGAGATGAGACATCTCCAGTAAGAAATTTTAAAGAACAGTAAGGAAACGCTGGCCCTATTATAAAACATGTAGTAAGAGACACATAAAACAAACTTGGATCTCTAACACATGAAACTGCACGGAATAGACTTTCATGGATCTCGATATAATATTTATGTAACAGTCTGGGAGAATATGTTAAATTAATAACAGCGGTTAACAGTGAGTAAAAAGGGATGATCTGAGGAACCTTAGTTTTGTTTCCACTGTAACTGTGTATCTACGACAATTCCTATTGCAATAAAATAATTCTTAAGATTTAAGAAACTGGGAAGAAGCAAAGAGAATACAGTAGCGTACCTTTGTTATGCTATGTTACAAAAGACTTCATCATAAGTACTTCTAACTGCAGATTTTATTTGGGGATTTTGACTGTGTAATGAAGAGGTGGGGTTCTAAGAGGTGTGGAATACTAACCAGCAGCCTTCAATTTGTAGTTGAATCCTAAGGTTCCCTAGGGCACCTTAAGAGATTTAATGTGGCCTTCTCCCCCCACCTCATTCACAATTACCTAATTTTTCTTGTATTATTTAAGGTCACATTGTATAACATTTCATTTAAAGAAAGGGTTCTGTCACCTAAAAAAGTTTGTAAACCACTCACCCAGAAGACTAGGAAGAGTAACGTTATGTTAAAGGCAATTAATACTCGTTAATGAACTCTAAGACCTATTATATTAGCAAACATTTAGTCCCATCAGAAAATTACAAAGAATGTCTGACAGATAGCTAGCATAATAGTGGCATAACTGGGTAAGAATCATTCCTCTTACCTAGAAGCACTATATAGTTATTGTCTTTTATGTCTTGTTTTGTTTCCCAAAATAGTTTTTTTTTTAAATTCTAAGCTAGGTAGATAATGTTTTCCAAATGACATCACTTTCATTAGACTTTTGCTTTTCAGGGGCAAGTACTACATTTAACTAGTTTTTCAGGTAAATAGGAACTCGTGAGATTACATGATCTGATTTTTCTGCCCACTGCTACTTGAAACATCCCAGCACCATTACTTTGTTCAGCATTTATCTTTATGTGAGCAGTACACAAAACTTTCTAGTCTTTTTAAATGCCTAGGCTTGTGCTCAGTACTCAAGGGAGAACAATACAGTCAATGATTCAGGCAGTACAAAATTTTAAGTCAAATAATAAAAACAGCATAACAGATTACCTGAACAACAGGTCTGCAGAGCGCAAAGAAGGGAAAGGTCAGAGTTCAGGGAGGAGTACCAACGGGACTCGGAGGGGATGCAAGACTTGGTTTGGGGACAGGTGGGCTTGCCCAACTATCACACTAGGAGCATATACATTTGTCTAAAACTCACAGAACTGTACACTAAAAATGGGGAAAGCACTTACAACATAGGTTATATATGTTAATAACTTATATGGGATTTTTCCCTTAAAAACAGGAAAAAAGATCCTCCTATTAAAAAAAAACTACCTGGAAGACAATTTGGCAATTTGTAAAAATTTCAAACACACATGCCCTATGCTTTAGCAAATGACACTTTTAGAAACACATTTTCCAGTTATATCCCGAGTGTAACATTATCCATTATACCCACTGCAGCACTATTTGTAAAATTTAAAAATCAAAAAATTTTTAATAATAATAAATATTTAGCTCTGGCTGGTGTGGCTCAGTGAATTGAGCACCAGCCTGTGAACCAAAGGGTCACCAGTTTGATTCCCCAGTCAGGGCACATGCCTGGGTTGCAGGGCAGGTCCCCAGTAGATGGTGCTTGAAAGGCAACCACACATTGATGTTTCTCTTCCTCTCTTGTTCCCTCCCTAAGAAATAAATAAAATCTTAAAAAAAATAGTAACTATTTAGTGAACACTTAGGTACAGGGATGTAATTATGTCTAACATCAAACATTAAGGGCCACAAACATCCAAAATTATTTCTGGAAGACAAGTTGATTTGCCCAGATTGGAATGTAAATAAATGCAATCTCTCAGCCTATAATAAATCGATGTATAGTCTACTTGCAAAAACATCCAATGAACATTTGAATACAGACACAGCATTCTGTTCTGCAAGCTTAATCATTATTGACTGACCTTTCCTGGTATTTAAGTTCATGAAAATGCAGAAGCCTGCAGCCTGGCGTATTCACAGTCATCCCCCTACCCACCACTGACATCAATGTGTGCTATGTTCACAAACTCTCTCCTGAGTAAGAGAGAGTTGATTTAACTTTTGATTTAACTTTTCTGCACACATTTTCTAGCAGTAAGGCAAGGCACAGAGAAAAACCTACCTATGGAAAAGCTCATATCCTTCAATAATCAGAAAGCAAAAACAAAAGTGGAGGCCTTTTTCTGAATAATGCAAATTATAAAGGCCTTAAAGACTAATAATAAATCCTAAATTCCTGTATGACAAAAATAAAAAATATATATGTAAATCACTATTAAAATGTTTTCAATAAAATGGGGGGTAGGATTCTTACAATACCTGTAGACAAAAGACAAATACTTTTGCATTTGTTTACCTTTAATATTCAAAGAACTGCCAATACCTAAAAAGATAAATAACCAAGTAGAAAAAGAACAATAAATTTACAGAAGGGTTATAGATAACGAAGGCAAGCCTAATCTCAACTTCTAAATTTTTTAAAATGGAGACAACGAGATATAAGATGTTGAGAGGAAAAAAAATGAAGGAGAAAAACACCCCTCATAATCAGTGCTGCCAATGGCATCTGGGTCTTTCTTTTACAACTTAATAACTGCTTTTTTGAATGGCAAGGAAGCATTTTCAATGTCTAAAATGTATATACCATTTCCCTTCCAAGAGGTTATGCTTGAAAAATATTTACACAGCACAAATATATGCACAGATCTTCTATCAGCATCATATGTAATGAGAAAAAAATCTAAACATCTAAAAGTCTATCAATAGGAGACTGGAAAACGAAATCACCATGCATCTATGCAAATACAAGAGCTGAAGAGTCGCTACAAGAAGGAAGTCACTCTACTCTTGGGGAAAGATGCTAAAGACACACTATTGACTGCAACAAGCAGCTGAAAAGTAACATGTGCAGCCTGCCACTGCGCATGGACCAGTCCCGGATGGAATATAAACCAAAGTGTGGACAACACAAACATACCCTACCTGATCAGAGCAATTACACGTGGGCTTGGAATGAAGGAGGAAAGGGGATGATATTCATTTCCTATGTTGAACACGTCTTTATTTCGAGTTTTATTTTGTAATGGTAATGTTTTACTTCTAAAACCAGTGAAAATGAAAAGACTTTATGGAAGATGTTTTTAAAATGCAAAGCTCTGATTCTCTCTGGTACATAAGCTACCCAGGCCCAGCAGAACCCCCACCAGAATGTAACTGTTCCCCAGACCCCAGGGCCTCCTCAGACAGGGCACACGGGGCACTCGGGGTCCCAAGGCAGGAGCGCGCCACAGCAAAACACAATTTCAACAACACGAGTGTTTCTAAATTTGTTCTAAAATAAAAAGAGCAAAAAAGCCAGAAAACTCATAAAAATATAAAATCGAAAGTGAATCAGATTCAATAAATTATTATCCCTTGCTACTTTTTTGCATTTCTGACTAGAAGAACTTATACTGTTTAACCTTTGGCCTAGAAGTTGTTTCTCCCATGTGAGGAAAACGATGTTTGAGTTTCAAGATATGGTGCATGTTTTCCTAGGACTTGAAACTCAAGAGAAAACATACCTTCAGAGAGCATTTCTGGAATGTCTGCTTGATATCTAGGTCCCACTCTGATTTCACCTTTGTCAGCTAACAGTGTTTTCACTGAGGGGTCATAGACCAGCGAGTAGAAAAAGCTATCCTGAAAGAAAATGACAGAATATCTAGGTAAATTTTTATAAAACAATAAATTCAATGCCACAGTAACAAAACCATAAAACTTCAGAGAGTATATAAAATTCTGTTTTAGTGAATAAATTCATATATGTTTAAGAACATGAAGTTATTGCCATCAAAACAGTATAATATTACATCTAGCCAAAACAAACAGCTTACAATAAAAGCAGTTTATTACGATTTACTTTTTTGTTTTAGTGTAAAAGAAAACCCTATTTGCTCTAAAACAGGGTTTTGAAAAGCAAGCAAAGTGAAGCCGTAAGTCAAGGGTACGACACCTAAAATCAAGTGACCATTTAAACCTCTGAATCCCACACTAAACAGCATGAATGCCTTCATACATATCGGGCACTTACTTTTGGGGTGTCCATGCTGAATTGTGTTAAAATAGTAAGATGTACACAATCCAGATTATATATACATCTACCAATTATAATTCTGCAGTTCTCTGAAACATTTACATGTATGTGTAGATAAGTATAGAAACATAAACTATACATACCCACCACAAGCACAGTCCACTATCAAGGTCCCTTAAAATGCAAAAGAGCCCTAGTTACTGAGCCTAGTGGATAAAATGACCTGGCCATCAGTCTTTTGCTGAATTCTGCATAACCAATAGAGGCCATGTGAACCAGTAAAGTCTTGTCCCTGCTTTCCAATATGATTTTGAGGGTCACCTACAGCACAACTCTCTGTATTAGGATGTCCTGGAAGGACCTAGTCTTACCATCAGCACTTTACTAAGACCCAGCCAGGCAAGATGCAAATGAAGAGATGACCTGTCAGATTATAAAGCTTTCTTCTCTCAAGGTCTTACGGACTGTGACAACGGGAGAGAAAACCAGACGAGAAGATACTGAGAAATTCTGCACAGTGTTTTAATCACGGATCACTGTCAGGAGAAAACGTTAAACAGTAAAACTGTTCATAAGTCACACCATCATTATGTGACCATTTATGCAAGTACAAAAAATACTATCTAAGGAAAGGAAAAAATCTGCAGAATATGTAACCCAACCTGTTTAATAGGTTGGGGGTGGGGGGTGGGCAGGGATGACGGTCAGCACATAATCAGAGTTACTGTTTCTTTTTTTTTATGACCAGAGCAACAAAGAATGTTACTAGGTAACCAATACTATTGTCACCGGCTCACCATCACTGTTAAAAGTAGATACACTTCAGGTCACTTTCAATCTGCAAAATGTTAGTGCAGCATTGGCATACCTGACTGTAAAATGAAATAAAAATATTATTTAGGGCCATTTAAGTTGCTTAAATCTCTTAGATATATATATGTACTGATGTGGAAAAATATTCAAAATGTGTTTAGTTAAAACAGAAATTCAAAAAAAATAAGGAGAAAAGTGTTCTGAGAATTGTTTAATCTGCCAATTTCAAGGACAGACAGTTACAAAGTAAAAAATGATCAGAAAATTGCCTTCAAGTTACCATCTTCAAATATGCCAAATCCGATACTTTAATAGGACTAAAAAATTTTCTCCAGGACAGTCTTGTAGTGGTCAACGCAGCGAGTCTAAACACAGAAGTGTTTCCCAATCACATAAAGAATATGATGTCAGCAGTTTTATCTTTCCTAAACTGCTTTCTGCCACCAAAAACAAAAAAAAAAGAAAGAAAAAAGGTTTCCTTAAATATACTTTATTTATTTAAAGTTCCTATCTTTTAGATTGTTTCTATCTCAAAGATTGATGAAAGATTAAGTGGTGAAAAAAACAAGTGTAGAGAAAGAAATCCTAAAGACCTTTGCAAATTTTTACCTATTACAGTCCTTAGCATATCCAAATTGCTAATAACAACATAGAAGGCAAAAAACATTGTTTTTTGAAAAATTCCACTCATCTAAAAATACCAGTAAAACACACTGAAATATACTGAATGCTTCCTCCTCCTTTTATTTCTACATCTGTGCTAATTTCTAGCACTATCATTATCCATATTATTATCAACCATTCTGTTGGACACACTGACAACAAAGCCAAGTACCTTCTTTTCTAAATTCCATAAGCCTAAGTTTTAAGGACTATTAGCCTTCTTTCTGCCTTGAATATTTTAGTTCTCATTTTAGTTTTCTTTATTAGAGTTTCTAATGTATAGTAGTTCTACACATTTTTATCTGATTTTTTGGTTATGTTTTCTTCATTTGAGATAGGAGGACAATACTTAAGAATGATAAGAAATATGTCCCCCAAGGAGGAACACGCCAAGGCACATCATAATTACATTAGCCAAAGTAAAAATGAAGGAAAGAATCCTAGAAGCAGCAAGAGACAAGGAGACAGTAACATACAAAGGAGTTCCCATCAGACTGTCAGCTGATTTCTCAAAAGAGACCTTACAGGCAAGAAGGGGCTGGCAAGAAGTATTCCAAGTTATGAAAAGCAAGGGCCT
>PVIA01007490.1:0-82635 GCA_004024845.1 Tonatia bakeri
TGTGGCAAAAAAAAAAAAAAAAAGCAGGGGCTGGCAGACCCCGGCGCGTAGTGCGGTGGCTGGTGGACCCCAGCAAGACAGCAGATTGTGGAGGGGCGCAGCACACAAGCCAGCTGGCAGACCGGGCAGTCCCACATTCACAAGCAGATAAACCAGGCAAAACTAGGGAGTGAAACAGACCATGTAACCCAGGGACCCAGCACGGGGAAATAAGGTCTCGAAACACGGACTGAAAACACCTGTGGGGGTTGAGGCGGCAGTGGGAGAGACTCCCAGCCTCACAGGAGAGTTCGTTGGAGAGACCCACAGGGTCCTAGAATGTACACAAACCCACCCACATGGGAATCAGCACCAGAAGGGTCCCATTTTGCTTGTGGGAAGAGGAGGAAGTGACTGAAATCTGGCAGAGAGTGGCAAGTTCCCTCTCAGACCCCTCCTCCACATACAGCGTCATAATGCAGGAACTGGGTTGCCCCACCTTGGTGAACGCCTAAGGCTCCGCCCCTCACTATGTAACAGGTGCACTGAGACAAAACAAATGGCCCAAATGAAAGAACAGATCAAAGCTCCAGGACAAATACAATTAAACGACAAAGAGATAGCCAACCTATCAGAAGCACAGTTCAAAAACACTGGTAATCAGAATGCTCACAGAATTGGTTGAATTTGGTCGCAAATTAGATGAAAAAATGAAGGCTACACTAAGTGAAATAAAGGAAAATGTACAGGGAACCAATAGTGATGGGAAGGAAACTGGAACTCAAATCAAAGGAGTGGACCAGAAAAAAGAAAGAAACATCCAACCAGAACAGAATGAAGAAACAAAAATTCAAAAAAATGAGGAAAGGCTTAGGAACCTCCAAGACATCTTTAAACTTTCCAACATCTGAATTATAGGGGTACCAGCAGGAGAAGAGGAAAAGCAACAAATTGAAAACTTAGTTGAACAAATAATGAAGGAAAACTTCCCCAATCTGGCAAAGGAAATAGACTTCCTGGAGGTCCAGGAAGCTCAGAGAGTCACAAAGAAGTATGATCCAAGGAAGCACACACCAAGGTACATCATAATTTAACCAAGATTAAAAATAGGGAGAGAATCTTAAAAGCAGCAAGAAAAAAGGAAAGAGTTATCTAAAAAGGAGTTCCCGTAAGACTATCAGTCAATTTGTCCAAAGAAACCTTTCAGGCAAGAAGGGGCTGGAAAGAACTATTCAAAGTCATGAAAGGCAAGTACCTATATCCAAGATTACTCTATCCAGCAAAGTTTTCATTTAGAATGGAAGGGCAGATAAAGTGCTTCTCAGATAAGGTCAACACCAAGCCCTTATTATATGAAATGCTAAACAGATTTATCTAAGAAAAAGAAGATAAAAAACATGAACAGTAAAATGACAACAAACTTACCATTATTAACCACATCTAAAACAAAAACAAAAACAAACTAAGCAAACAACTAGAACAGGAACAGAATCACAGAAATGGAGATCACATGGAGGGTTATCAGCAGGGGAGTAGGAAGGGGGGAGAGGGGGGAAAGGTACAAAGAATAAGTAGCATAAATGGTAGGTAGAAAATAGACAGGGGGAGGTTAAGAATAGTATAGGAAATGTAGAAGCCTAAGAACTTACATGTATGACCCATGGACATGAACTAAAGTGGGGGGGGGATGTGGGTGCAGGGTGGAGGGGAATAAAGGGGGGAAATGGGACAACAGTAATAGCATAATCAATAAAATGTATTTTAAAAACTAATGCTGCTATGAGCATTGGGGTTCATAGGTTCTTTTGAATTCATGTTTCAGGATTCTTAGGGTATAATCCCAGCAATGGGATCACTGGATCAAAAAGCCATTCCATCTTTAGTTTTTTCAGGAAATTCCACACTGTTTTTTCCACAGTGGCTACACCAGTCTGCATTCCCATCAACAGTACACTAGGGTTCTCTTTTCCGTACATCCTTACCAGCGCTTGCTGTTTGTTGATTTGTTAATGATGGCCATTCTGACTGATGTGAAGTGGTATCTCACTGTGGTTTTAACTTGCATTTCTCTGATGGCTACTGATATTGAGCATTCTTTCATGTCTATGTGCCTTCAGTGTGTCCTCCTTGGAGAAGTGTCTGGTCAGGTCCTTTGCCCATTTTTTACTTGGATTGTTTGCCTTCCTGGCATTGAATCATGCGTTCTTTATATATTTTGGAGATCAAACCCTTGCCTGAGGTATCATTGGCAAATGTTTTCCCATAGTTTCCTTTTCACTTTGCTGATGTTTTCTTTAGCTGTACAGAAGCTTTTTAATTTGATGTAGTCACATTTGTTTATTCTTTCTTTTATATCCCTTGCCCTAGGAGATATATCAGCGAAGATATTGCTACATGAGATATTTGACATTTTACTGCCTGTGTTTTCCTCTAGGACTACGGTAAGTCATTTCATATAAACATGTCTCTGCTAAGCATGATGGTAAAGAAACCCTTTTAAAGTTAGTGGTGGTCAAATAAGATACCACAGGTAGCCAAGCAGTGTATTATTTACAGTGCTTCTGAATGTGTTTAGCTCCCTGTTATTCAAGGGTATGAGTCACACCCAACTGTTCTGAACTGATTCATTCTTTTAAAAAATCTTAAACAATATGTTGTGTTATGTCCTATTTTACTATTTTAAAATGCTGATTCATACTCAGAAAATTTTGGTTTATGATCTGATGTCACTATTTATAGGCAATATTATAACAAAACCAATAAAACAAATCCTTAACAGACAATGCGAGAAATCTCTTTGAAGCATCAATGGTGGGCTGTATCGTAAACAAAAGTTCAAGGTATCTTTGAGATCATATTACAGAAATAACACAGACCCCAAAACCTTTTGACTTCAGACATGATTATAAATGACCTTAGAGATATCGCCAATAAAAAGGACACAGATTTTAAGAGCTACTTTGAACTTTCCATAAGGAATCACTAGTGTTGTTGAACTAAAACTGTGTCACCCTGAACACCAGCTACCACTCAATTAAGTTTCAAACTCAAACTAAAAAAGTAAATCTACAATGACTGGCCCCTGGCACTGACAGATCTGGGGTCATTTTTAAATACATATTTTTTAATTATCATATGAAGATACAATTAGAATATTGGGAAAGTACAAAAATTTAAAGATAAAAGTGAAACAAAACTTACCTACAATCTTACCACCGAGGGTCACTTACGACTGTATTCCCTTGGATTTTTTCCTATACCTATGCATATATAATTATTTCTTATTTTACATCTTCACCTGAGGATATTCTTATTGATTCTAGGAGAAAGGAAAGGAGAGGAGGGAATGGAAACATCGAATGGCTGCCTCTCATATGCATCCCGATGGGGAACTAATCCCTCAACCCAGGCATGTGTCCTGACCAGGAATTGAACCCACAACCTTTCAGTTTACAAGACAACACTCCAACCAACTGAGCCACATTGGCCAGGGCTATAATTATTTTTTTGATTATTGATATTATAATATTGAATCAACATAAGATTTCACTTTTTAAAGCATATTCATATAAATATTTCCTTTATCTTAAAAAATTATTTTTAAGATAATAATTTTATCTTAAATGGTGTGGCTCAGTGGATTCAGCACTAGCCTGCAAACCAAAAGGTTGCTGGTTCAAGTCCTAGTCAGGGTACATGCCTGGGTTGCAGGCCTCGTCCCCAGTTGGGGCATGTGAGAGGCAACTGGTAGATGTTCCTCTCATACATTGATGTGTTTCTTCCTTTCTCCTTTCCTTCCCCTCTCTCTAAAAATAAATAAATAAAATCTCTTTTAAAAAAAGAAATCTGGGTTTAAAACACAATTATTTAAGAGCATATTATTCCAACATATAAATGCCATAATTACCCATTTTTCCATTATTTTTGCAATTTTCTCCATTATAATTAAATCCTATACATGAATCTTCCTTTGTATCTCAAGTTATTTTTCTTAAATACTTCCTAGAAATGAAATTACTGAGTTAGAAAGGCTGTTCTAATTTACACTCCCTAGCAGAATATGTATTTTTCTCATCAAATCCTTGCTAGATGCTGAATCATTTTTGATTCACTTCTTGATTGCAGCCAGTGATACTATCCTTGATAATACAGTGAGTGGGCAAAGTAGACATAAAAATTGAAAAGAGCAAAAAAGTTGTAGACCTTCATAGTCATGTGACTATTTGGTGTGGCAACAGAGTGTACTGCTGCATTCTTTGACAAAACACAGGTAGAAATATCCTTACTAAAGAATGAACTTTGAATACCTTGGAAAGTTTAGATACATTTGGAAAGTAACAGACCATTTTATATCCCTGTATCAACTTTTGGTTATGTTTAGACCTGTGGCTAAAAAAAATTTCACAAGATTTGTCTCAAATACAGACCAAATTGTACAGTATCAGAATAGCTCTATAAATTTAGGAGCAAAAATTACTCAGATATGAAAAACCTGCATGCCGATAAGACCTGCAAAAGTAAACATGATGTGAGGTTTAAGTATGCAAAGGGCATGCTTCTCTTGGTATCTGCCACCAACCCTCAGCTGAGCACACATCTGAGGAACATGTCCTAAAAGGAAGTATATTTATTCTCTTTCATGTGACTGCATAAATTAAATCTGCTAAAGAGTCCTGGAAGGGAAATAATGGCTTTTATGCTGATAAAGAGAATTATTTCAAAAAAAAAAAAAAAGAAATTCAATGAGGGAAAAATAGCCTTTTAAACAAATGACGCTGGAACACTTGGAAATCCAGATGCAAAAAAGATGATTTTAGACCCTTAACTCACATAACATGCAAGTGCAAGTGATGAACCTTGATTGAATCCTAAGTTGGAACAAAAAAAATGCAAAAATATTTTGGGGGAAATTGGAGAATTTACATATAGAATGGTTATCAGAAGACATTAGGGAATTTTGTTAAATTTTTAGAAGTGACAATGATTTTGTAATCTTATATGAGTTATAACCTAAGGTAAAAAAATAACTTTCAAGAACCTTAAACTTTAATTAGTCGGCTGTTCATTGGTAATAGTATTAGCATATTAATATTTAGTATATTAACATGCTTTTGAACATTAATAAAGCAAATGAGTAATTATTTGGTGTTCTTGGGAAAAAGCATTCTCACTGAGAGAAGAAAGTCACAAAAAATCCTGTGATAAGGGTATTAATTGGTGAAATTGGTATGAACATACGAGTTGTGTGTGTGTGTGGTGGGGGGTGTTTTCCTAGTTCTATCCATTTAAACAGCCAAGAAACAATTGCACTCCAGCAGCAATGAGCATAATGAGTTCCAAGAGCTTCTAAATACTATTTCCCACCAAAAGAACCAGAGCTTATTAGAGAAATTATTTATTCTATGATTGAAGCAGGGAAAAAGCAAGCTGAGTGTGGAACATCTTACACCAAGAAAGGAAGTGGTCAAATAATAATAGGGCCATATCAAAAGGACACAGGACCTGGTTTAAAGAGACTCCCACGGGCCAAATGTGGGACAATTTAAGCATCAAAGAGAATGGCAGAACTGGATTATAAAACATTGAGTTAAAAAAAGAATGCGTAAGTTCAAAGTGATAGTCATTAAAAAAAGGAGGATAGGAGAAGAGGGAAAACTCTTCGTTACAGAAGACTGACAGCTAGTTAATGTAAAAGTAATGAGAGAATTTTAAAAGTTATCATTTTGCAAACTCCAATGCAATAATAAATTAAGGCAATGATCATAATAGATTCTAATACTAATGAATGAAAAGTTGCAAGAAAATAGAATATCTATACACAGTCTCAGAGTGGTACCCACCCCAGGTTCCTTATTAATTACAAAAGGGAAAAAATACCCTAACAGTGGAGAGATCTGGAAAACACCATCTGAACTAAAATTAACATCAGCATCACAAATGAAGGAATCACAAATAATTTTGCAAAACTGACATCAGCTATGTAATTGTAAATCCAGAATCTAATTGTAAAGAAACAATCAGACAAATCTGGATTTTAGAAAATTTCCTAAGACAATTTAACTGTATCCTTATCAGCTGTCTTGCAGAATGTCTATGTCAATGTGGATGGGACTCTACAGAATTTTGGAAAAGCAGTTGTTGGTGAGGAGAGGTTACCCTTTCCCTTCCCTGTCTCCTGGGGAAGGGGAAGACTAATGTTTCTCCTCTCTGAATCCAAGTGAGGAGAATCTCCAAGCTTCACAGAGTTTGAGGATGCTTACAAGAATGAGAGCCAGAAAGGTTAGATGTGTCTACCTGGGCAGGAAAATGGCTCATCTGAACCTTGCACCTGTCTGCAGGTACAATCTAGAGATCATTTAGAACAGCTCTTCCATTTTATACATCAAGAAACTGAAGTAGCCCTGACCAGTGTGGGTAGCCTTGGTTGGGTGTTGTCCCACAAAGTGAAAGGTCGGTGGTTCGATTTCCAGTCAGGGCTCATGCCCGCATTGCGGGCCCAGCCGGTCCTGGTTGGAGCATGTGCAAGGGACAACCGATCAATATTTCTCACACATTAATGTTTCTCTCATACATCGATGTTTCTCTCCCTATCTTCCCCTCTCTCTAAAAATAAATAAATAAAATCTGTTAAAAAATAAAATAAAGAAACAAGTGTTGGAGAGGATATAAAGAAAAGGGAACCCTAGTGCACTGTTGGTGGGAATGCAGACTGGTGCAGCCACTGTGGAAAACAATATGGAATTTCCTCAGAAAACTGAAAATGGAACTGCCTTTTGACTTGACAATTCCACTGCTGGGATTATATCCTAAGAAACCTGAAATACCAATCAATAAGAACCTATGCACCCCAATGTTCATAGCAGCACAATTTACATAGCCAAGAGCTGGAAGCAACCTAGATGCCCATCAGCAAATGAATGGATCAAAAAACTGTGGTACATTTACATGATGGAATACTACGCAGCAGAAAGAAAGAAGGAGCTCCTACCCTCCTACAGCATGGATAGAACTAGAGAGCATTATCCTGAGTGAAATAAGCCAGGCAGTGAAAGTCAAATACCATATGATCTCAGGTGGAACTTAATCAACAAAACAAATAAGCAAGCAAAATATAATCAGAGACATTGAAATTAAGTACAATCTGACAGTAACCAGAGGGGAGGTGGGAGGGGATAATGGGGGGAAAAGGGGAAGGGTTTTCAGGAACAACTATAAAGGACACATGGACAAAACCAAAGGGGGGTACAATCAGGGGAGGGAGGTGGGGATGGTTGGGGTAGGAGGAGAGTGGTAGGGGATAAATGCAGAGAACTATACTTGAACAACAATAAAATAATTAAAATAAAATAAAATAATGAAACTGAACTACACAAGTAGAAAGACTTCCAGAGTTACTCAGAGAGATGATAGCAAAACTAGATCTAGAACAATACTCAATGACTCCATTACTCCTTTTAATAACTTATTAAAAGTAGTACTTTCTTAAATATTTAAAAATGTAAGAAATGCAGAAGAGGTTAAAAGTCATAACCCCACATACAAGAGAAAAATTTGGTTGATATTTTGGTGCTTCTTTTTCCAGATATTTTCCCCCAATTACATAGATACCTAAGTTTGCTCAGAGTTGCCATACAAAACGTCATAGACTGGGTGACTTAAAACATTACAAATTTATTTTCTCAGTTTCTGGAGACTGAAAAGTCAAAGATCAAGGTTCTGGTAGAGTTCAGTTTCTGGTGAGAGCTGTGTTCCTAGCTTGTAAATGGAACCTTCTTGCTCTGTCCTCACATGGCAGAGAGAGCTCTGGAGACTCTTCCTGTTTCTAAAAGGGTGCCAGCCCTATCAGATTAGGACTGAACCCTATGACCTCATTTAACCTTTAACACTTCCTTCCTCACAAATTCCATCCGTAAATACAATCACATTGGGGGATTAAGGCTTCCACATGAGTTTTAGGGGAACACAATTTAGCTCATAGCATTCTCCCTGTGCCCTCTATCCAAAATTCATGTCCTTATCACATGCAAAATACATTCATTCTATTCCATCAGCCCCAAAAGTCTTAACTCATTCCAGCATCATCTCAAGTCTAAAGTCCAAAGTCTCATTTAAATATCAACTAAATCAGATATGAGTGAGACTACAGGTATGATTCATCCTCAGGCAGAATTCCTCTCCAATGTTGTGAAATCAGAGAAGTTATGTGCTTCCAAAATACACTGGTAAAACAGGCTTAAAAGAGATATTCCCATTCCACAAGAGAGAAATAGGAGAGAAGGAAGAGGTGACAGATCACAAGCAAGACAAAACCTAGCAAGGCAAATTCCATTAGATCTTAAGGCTGGAAAATTCCCTTTGGTTCAATGTCCCACCTTGCAGACCCACTAGGGTAGCAGTGCACACCCACAGCTCTGCAGTTGGTCCTGCCCCCATGGCTCTCCGGGGGAAACAGTCTTGCCCCCTGAGCCTGCTGGGAGTGGCAGCCCTGATATTCTCTGAATCACCTTGTGGGTCATTCTTCCCTTCCCCCCAAAACAGCACACATTTACAGCCAATAACTACAGTCTTGACCAGTAGATTCCAAGAACTACAACAGCTTTCCTTTATTCCATCCCTCTTTCTCTACCCCCATTAGTTAAAATGGGCAATGTGTCTTGTATAATCCCATCTCTATTTCTGGCTTCTGCTGAGATAGCTCATTAAGTCCACGTGTCACATCCATGATCTCTCTCTGTCTTCACGAGAAGCCATTTTTTTTCATTGCTTTTAGAGAAAAACGAAGGGAGAGAGAGAAACACTGATGAGAGAAGAGTATTGTTTGGTTACCTCCCATATGCACCTGGACTGGGGTTGCCGCCAGGACCAGGATCATACGTGTCCAGACCAGGGGTCACATACGCCCTCACCCAAACTGGGATAGAACCTGCAAATTAGGTAGGTGCCCTGACCTGGAATCTAAGCCACAGCTGAAACAACGCTCCAACCAACTGAGCACATAGGCATGGGCCATGATTTCTTTAGAGTTCCCTTCAGACCACCCTTTCACATTGTTAACAATATGAATAGGCTAAGAATTTTCCAAATCTCCAAATTCTTGTTCCTTTTTGCTTAACAATTCCTTCTTCAATTAAGCTCTCTCTTCTCACATTTTACCATAAGCAGTAAGAAAGACCCAAGCTGCACCTTCAATATTTTACTTAGAAATCTCCTCTGCTGAAAATCCAATTTGAACTCTTGCAAATTCACCTTTCACAAAACACTGGGACAATTTAGCCAAATTCATCACCACTTTACAACAAGAATAGCCTTTCCTCAATTTCCATATGAGACACCTGAGATAGCTAATTAAGTACATGGGCTGCACCCACGATTTCTTTATAGTTTTGGAGGTTGAAAAGTTCAAGATGCAGGTACCAGCTGATCCTATTCCTGGTGAAGGTTCTCCTCCTGGCTTGCAGATGCCCACCTTCTCGCTATGTCATACAGACAGCTCCATTGTCTCTTCCTCTTCTTGTAAAGGTACCCATCCTATCAGATTGGGGCCTCATTCTTATTATCTCATTTAACCTCTATGACCTCTCCACAGGACCCACTCGTGCTATTACATATAAATTTGGGAGATATGCAATTCAGCCCATAGGAATGTCTTAAATTATATATGTATATTTGTATTGGATTGTCCATTGTATTGGCCAAAAAGTCCATTTAGTTTTTTCGATAAAATAAAAGGCACATATTTCATTTTCACCAATAATTGTATTGATTTGGATATTTTGAATATTTCATCTATCTCCTACTATTGGCTTCCAGTGAATAGAAGCCAGGGGTGTTGCTGAACATCTTTCAATGCACAAGACAGCCCCACAGCAAGAATTATTTGGCCAAAATGTCAATAGTACCAAGTAACTTTGCAAGCAACTTGTACATGTTTGATCAGTCATAGCACCTTCTCCATACACTGCAAAAATGATTTTTGCATTTCAGTTGCATATTTTACATTTCTCAAAATAATAAAGGATATGACAAAAATCCTGCATATCTTCTTCTATTTTCAATATTAAAATGGCAACACAAAAATTCACCAATTTTGATGGTTTTTTAAAATGCACACTGATATGACAACTATCACAATACAATCTAACAAAATTGTTTCTATTGAAGTTAAAGCCAACTAAGCACTACTAAAACCATCAGAAGGAAAAAACTAAACAAACGTTTTGGCCAACCCAATATATACATATACACATACCCATAGATGCATACAGAGAGTAAGAGTTTGTATATTTTTTAACTTCAAGTTTCATGAAACATTCCCTCATTTATTATTCAAACCATAATTTTAAATAAATGTACAATATTCACTCATTGCTATTATCATTTACTGTTGCTTAACTATTAAGTCACTTTCAAATTTTGCTATTTAAATAATTTTGCAATGAACATCTTTGTACCCAAAGCTTTGTCTGCTGCTTGATTATTTAGGGTAAGTTTTCCGAAATTCAACTTCTAAAATCAAAGGTTATGAATATTTTAAAGACTGTTGGTACATACTGCTCAACTGCTGAAACCTGTATTAATGTATACTCCCAAATGCATTAGATATTATAATTAGAATTAAATACTTTTATAATTAGAAAAAATACCAGTGTCATAAATGCCCAAAATGGCAAGGATGTTTTTTTTAATTAAAGAGTTAGGACAGCCCTGAGTGGTGTGGCTGAATGGGTTCAATGTCATCCTACAAACCAAAAAGGTTGCTGGTTAGATTCCCAGTCAGGGCACAAACCTGCATTGAGGGTCAGGTCCCCAGTTGGAGGCATGTGAGAGGCTACCCAAGCAATGTTTCCCTCCCTCTCCTTCTCCCTCCTTTCCCCTCTCTCTAAAAATGAGTAAAGTCTTTTTAAAAAATTAAAGAATCAGGACAACCAAATAAAATGTGTGATTCTTAATTAGATCATACAGTTGGGGGGCTGTTGGGATTAGCTATAAAAATATTTGGGAAACAACTGTGGAATTCTTAATATGTAAATTAGACTATATTATTGTGTTAATGTTAAATTGCTTGAGTCTGACAATGGTATCTTCATTATGTACACTGTCCTAGCTCTTAGAGGATACATGCTGATGTGTCATGAAGTCTGAAGCTTTATTCAAATGATTCAGAAAATATGTGTGTATATTTTTCTGTAGGTATATGTAGAGACAGAAATAAAGATATGAGAGAAAAGTGAGAAGGGGGAGCAAATGAAGCAAAATATTAATCACTGATTTTAGAAAAGGGTAAGTGGGTGCTCACTGTACTTCCAACTTTTCTGTAAGTTTAAAATTTTTCAAAATAAAAATATGTGAAGAAGTCAAAAGATGGAACAGGCTATTCATAAAAAACTTAAAATTAGACAGTAAACAGATGAAAAATGTATTAGAATTCATTAACTCGATTATTTATGACCTCTTATTTCCTCCTGCCTCTTGGCATTTGCTCTTTAATCACTTCAACTGCACTTCATCAAATGGGCCCAGGAGGAATGGGAAGTGAAATTTTCAATCATTCTATTTCACTTCCCATTAGCAGACCTAGAAAAGCATTTAAAAGATTAAAAAGGTCAAAATTAGCTCATTACAATAATGTTGGAAAGGACCTAGACTTTTAATTCACAACCTGCTCTTCAATTATGATTCTTCTGGTCTCAATAACCTTAAATGTTTGATAAATTCTAGGTCCTAAATGGCCAAAAAAGGGAAAAAAATAAAAATAAAACATGAAAAGAATAGCAGGTTTTCTTTAAAGAACAAATGTTTGCCCTAGCTGATGTGGCTCAGTGGTTTGAGTACCAGCCTGCGAACCCCAATGTCACCAGTTTGATTCCCAGTCAGGGCACATGCCTGGATTGCAGGCCAGGTCCCCAGTTAGGGTATCAAGAGGCAACTGATCGATCTGTCTCTTGCACATCGATGTTTCTCTCCCTCTCTTCTCCCTCCCTTCCCCTGTCTCTAAAAATAAGTAAATTAAAAAAATAAATAAAGTATCTCCCCTGAGCATTGTTTAAAAAACAATAATAAAATAAAAACAAAAGAATAAATTTTAAAAAAAGAAAGAAAAATGTTGACCTCTGCCATTGGTCTTACTTTTCTCTACAGAGAAGCTTATAATATGGAAGCAAACCAATGAATTTACAATGTGTCAATAGAAGTTCTCATTCTCACAAACAATATGATGGAATGTAGTGCAACATAGTGATTCCAGGCAGGGGCTATCAAGTCAGGTTGCCTGTGTTTGAATATTTACAGTGTGTTGCTGTGTATAATTTGCATCCACAGTTTTGGCCCAAATTTTCAGAAAAAGAAATCTTTCACTTTAATTTTGTAATTCAATTATTTATTTCTTTATATTTAGAAACAAAACCCAGTATTATTTTGCATATGGATATCATTATTGCTTTCTAGAGTTACACATTTAACACACAAGCATAACTAAAAGAATTAACATTTATATAGATACAGAATTAGTACTACCCCTGTATAATATGCATCCTTATTTCTCCCTAAAAAATTTGGGCAAAGAAGTGTATATTATACATGGCAAAATATGGTATTCATCACTTACAACCTATGTGATTTGTGGCAAATTACTCAATCTCTATATGTCTCAGTTTCCTCATCTGAAAAATGAAGAGAACTGAGAGTAAAACTTATGTCTTGGGGTTGTTGTGAAGATTAAATAAGTTAGTACATTTTAGGTCTTAGACCGGCATCTGGCATATTATAAGACCTCCAAATATGTTAGACATTATGATCCTTTTATTACTAGTACTACGACTACAACCACTATTACCACCACTTTCAACCTGCAGTTGATGAGTCTGACATTTGATTCAGAAAAATGATAGTAACACAAAAGAAGCACAACACCCCTCAACACACACAAACAGACAGGTTGAAAAAGTGAAGAACAGAATCCAGCTCAGTCCTTTAGTGTATCCTCAAGCTGTTTTGAGAGAAACTGAGGAGAGGGTAGTAATATACCAACAATGCATGGCTCATTTCGAGAAGAAATCTGTGTGGTCTGGATAAATTAATCTCAGGAAAAATGACAAGTTTTCTCACTCAGTTAATCATTTATCAAAACTTTTTCTGGCATACTCTAATATGCATTAATTATTGAGCCAGATGCTAGAAATGCAAAAAGGAAGGATGTCTATGCCCTTAAACACTTTGTGTTCTTGTCAAGGAAATATATATATAGATCATAATACATGATAGGTTATATAATGGATGTATGCATAGGGTACTATGGAAGCAGAGGAGAGACACCTAGCTAGCCTTGGGTGAAGGAAAAGCAGCAAAAAGATTTCCCAGAGGAAGTGACATTTAAACTTAGCCTTAAAGAATAGTAACAGTTAAATGGAGATAGATCAAGTAAAATCATTCCTCCAGGGATAAAAGTTGGCAAATGGAGAAAAAAGATGAGCACCAATGCCCTGCTTATGGCCACGCAAAACCAAAAGACCTTTTCCTAAAGCTAATGCACAGAGCCATTGGAGGTATGGACCTTAATATTGTGCTTCTGGAAGAGCTTCTGTTTGCACACATCACAACTCCACCCTCCCCAATTCAGAATAAGTCACAGTTGGAGAACTCACAGAAAGCTGTGACTGAGACAGATTCAGAGACAAGTTTCTCACTTACAACACTGGGCGGCAGCACTGGGCAATGGCTTTCTCTGGCTTTCTTCTTGAATAGTATACTAGAAGCAGAAAGAAGAAAAAAATACATACGATAAGTAAAGAGAAAAACATCAGTTACCTGTAAAAAGGTTTAGCACTTGAGGAGTCTAATTTTTTATTGAAAAGAAACAGATGATCCTGCTGCTGATTTCCGTGTGTGATCCTGACATAATGACCAGAATATCAGACATGGCACCGGTCCAATGCAACAGGCTAAAGCAGGATAGCAGAGAGACTGTTCTGACCAAGGGTACCTGCCAAGTGGCTATAGAAGGCTTAGTCTTAGAGAAGCCTCAGAGGACTTAGAAAATTCAGTCCTCTAAGTTTTCCTGTGGAGAAAGAATAGATTTCTGCATTTGAGTGACAGAACTGAAAACCTCTCGAGCCTAAATTTTCAGATGTTCAAAAAAAGTAATAGTGCTTCTTCCCTAATGAGATCATGTGGGAAATAAGTGAAATTACTTATATAAGCAAGTAATTGCACATCTGAAGTCTACTAGGGTCCCCTTCACCAGAGACACACATTATACTCTAGTCTCCACCCCAACCATACCACCAAAATACAAATGCAACACACTGAAGCCTTAAAAAAATGGAGCATAATTAAGTTCAAGTCTAGAGGATGGGCAGGATTTAGAAAGGCAAAACAAAGAGGAAAAAGGCATAAGCAAATTAACACAGGCACATAGAGTTTGGAAGACAGAATAGTTTGGTTCAGATCCCACTGGAAAGCTAGGAAAACATAACATGGTCCAGCAACTTGAAAATAATCTGGAGTTTTCATCCTGACTCTACCACTTATTAATAAGCTGTGAAATCCTGGGCAAGACAGAGCTTCCCTAGCACTGCCATTTAATGAGTCACTCTTTCAACAGATATTTCTTGAGCACCTATTATGTGTTCAAGAAAAGGCCTTGTTCCAGGCAGTTGGGGTGAGTTTGTAAACCATGGTAAGGAATTTGGATTTTATTCTAGTGCATTGGGAAGCCATTTAGACTTTTAAACACAAGAGAGATGTGACTTGATCACACTGTAAAAAGCATTCTGGCTGCTGTATAAGATAAACTGTAAGGGAACAAGAACCACATGAAGAGACCCTCTCTGGCCTGATTTTTCCCCCTTTGTCCCTCTCCCTCAGGCAGTCCCCACACCATCACTCATGTCCATGGAACAGGCGTACAAGTTCTTAGGCTACTCAATTTTCTATATTGTACTTTACATCCCCATGGCTGTTCTGTAACTACCTATTTGTACTTCTCCAACCTCTTCATCCATTTCACAACACCCTGCTCCCATCTGGCAATCATCAAAACGCTCTCCATATCCATGATTCTGTCTCTGTTCTTTTGTTTGCTTAGTTTGTTTTTTAGATTCAATTGTTGATAGATTTGTATTTATAGCCATTTTGTTGTTCATAGTTTTAATCTTCATTTTCTTAAGTCCCTTTAACATTTCATATAATAATGGTTCGATGATGATAAACTCCTTTACTTTCTTCTGGTCTGGGAAGCTCTCACTCTCCTCTTAGATTCTAAATGATAGCTTTGCAGGGTAGAACAATCTTGGCTGAACGACCATGCTTTCCATGAATTTGAATATTTCTTGCCAATCCCTTCTAGCCTGCCAAGTTTCTTCTGAGAAATCAGCTGACAGTCGTATGGGAACTCCCCTATACGCAACTAACTTCTTTTTTCTTGCTGCTTTTAAGAGTCTCTCTTTATCTTTAACCTTTAGCATTTTAATTATGATGTGTCTTGGAGTGGGCCTCTCTGCATCCATCTTGTCTGGGACTCTGTTGCCTGGACTTGCATGTCTATTTCCTTCACTAAATTAGGGAATTTTCTTTCATTATTTTTCAAATACATTTCCAATTCCTTGCTCTTTTTCTTTTCCTTCTGGCACTCATATGATGCAAATGTTGGACCCCTTGAAGTTGTCCCAGAGGCTGCTTATACTATCCTTGTCTTTTTGTTTTTTGGGTTTTTTTGTTTTCTTTTTTCTTCTTGTTTTTCTGATTAGTTGTTTTTTGCTTCCTTAAGTTCCAAATCATTGATTTGATTCTTGGCTCCATCCACTCTACTGTTGTTTCCCTGTAAATTGTTCTTTATTTCAATTAGTATATCCTTTGTTTCTGACTGGATCTTTTTTATGCTACCGAGGTTCTCACTAAGTTTCTTGAGCATCCTTACAACCAGTGTTTTGAACTCTGTATCTGATAGATTGCTTATTTACATTCTGCTTAGTTCTTTTTCAGGTGATTTCATTTGTTCTTTCATCTGGGCCATGTTTCTTTGTCTCCTCATTTTGGCAATCTGCCTGTGTTTGTTTCTATGTATTAGGTAGGGCTATTATGACTTCCTGTCTTAGTATTGTGGCCTAATGTAGTACGTGTCCTGTAGGATTCAGAGGCACAACCTCCCCTGTCACCCAAGCTAGGTACTCAAGATGCTCCCTATGTGTGGACTGCATATGCCCTCCTTTTGTAGTTGTCTCTTGATTGCTATTGGCAGGTTAATGAGAGGGATTTACCTAGACCAGTCAGCTATGAGGACTGGTTGTGACCATTGACTATCAACCTCCACCTCTATGGAGGATCAGCTGTCCTGGGGCAGGGTGGTGGTGCTCCAACACGGTCTCCAGCTATCCACTGGGTGCACAGGCCCTGGGGTTTCCCTGGTGCTACAGATAAAGGTCAGCCCCTACCTGGGTTTTGCCCAGGGCCACCCTGCCTGAGGTATAAAGCAATCTAAGATGACTGCTACTTGTGCTGGGTTTGGAGATCCCCAAGTGAAGTCAAGCTGTGAATCTAGGCTGGCTAATGCTAGTACTGTGCCTGGGGTCACTTATCAAGGTGTATGTGGGCTAGGGGCTCACTGAGGCTGACTGTTGCTTATTTGAAAGGATTTAGGAAGTTGTGAAGCATCAGCCAAAAGCAGCCATTCACATAGAAAAGCCACTGTTAACCACTGTAAGTTGAGTAGCATGGAGCTTCAGCGGATCTCCAGGGCAGGGCCAGTAGTGTTAGCCAGGTTGATGGAGTCTCAGATATGTCACAGGTCTGTAGTTCTGTGGCTCTGTGCGGGGAGTGTTCAGAAATGGGACAATGGTCCTTCCCATCTTTCTGTTTGGGAAAAAGCTGTCCCCCCAGCTCTAGCCTTGATGCCAGACACTTCCATTCCTCCCTGTATGCCACTGTTGCCTTTCAAGCTGCTACCTTAGTGCTGGAGCTCAGAGGGAGTGAGTCTGAGTAATCTGTGTGTGGGTTCTTTAGAAGGATCTGCTGGGCCTCCAGAAGTTTCTTCCACTGACTCAACCCCTGCTGGTTTTTGCAGCCAGAAGTTATGGGGAATTATCTCCCTGGCACTGGAACCCTGGACTATGGGGCCTAATGTGGGGCTGGGACTCCTTATTCCTGAGATATCCTTCCTGAATTTATATCCACCATATGTGGATGTTGGACCAGCCCATTCCGCATCTCTGCCCCTCTTACCAGTATGGATCAATGTGGTTTCTTTAATTCCATAGTTGTCATACTTCCATTCAACTCAATTTAGAATCGTTCTGAGTGATGGCTGTTCTATATTTTAGTTGTAATTTTGATGTGGTTGTGTAAGGAGGCAAACCGTGTTTACCTATCTCTTTTATTTTTTAATAGTTCATTTTTATTGTATTTTTCCATTACCATTTATTTTTATTTTTTATTTTCTATATTACTTTTATTTTAATAGATCATTTTATCTTGTTATTTTTATTGTATTTTATAACTTGGTTATTTGGAATGGCCTATCTTTGTTGTCCTCAATGACCTACAGCTTTTCATTGATTTTGGTTGCCAGGTCCTTCTGTGTCAGATCCTTGCTCTCTGCTGGCCATGCCGAATCACCTTGCCCACACCCAGGGTCACCTGGTAGTGGTGCATCATATTGGTCTCATGGTCCAGTTTGGCCATGTTCTTGGTGATCAAATGCTGTTTGTCCTGGCCAGTGGCCCATTTCCTGGAAGTTGTCTCTAAGCCACTAGGATGGTCTGCTTGGACTTGTCATACTTCCATTCAACTCAATTTAGAATGATTCTAAGTGATGGCTATTCTATATTTTAGTTGTAATTTTGATGTTGTTGTGTGAGGCCATGGAGCCTTTCTTGCACAGAACCATCACCATATCCCAGTTGCTATCAGCCATGGTGGGGCAAGTGGTCTGGCAGTCCTTGCGGTGGCTCCACAGCAGCTGCTGGAGACCCAGCGAAGCACCTGTCAACCTCTCCCTTTATGTTCACCAAGATTTACTTTACATATTTAGGTGCTCCTATGTTGGGTGCATAAATGTTTCCAAGAGTTATATCCTATGGTTGGATTGCTACCTTTATCATTATGTAGTGTCCTTCTTTGTCTCCTACTATAGCATTTATTTTAAAATCTACTTTGTTAAATATAAATATTGCTACCTCAGCTTTTTATTTTTTCATTTTCATTTTTATGAAATACTTTTCTCCATCACTTTACTTTTAGTCTGTGTGTTTCCTTCATTCTGAGGTGGGTCTCTTGTAGTCAGCACATATACATGAGTCTTGCTTTCTTACTCATTCAGTTACCTTATGACTTTTGATTGTATTTAAGCCATTTACATTTCAAGTGATCATTGATAAGTACTTTTTTTGCCATTTTATTTTTTTAACTGTGTTCCTCCACTTTTTCTTTTTTTCTCCTACTTCTTAAAGCAGACTCTTTAACATTTCTTGTAATACTGGTTTGGTGGTAATGAACTCCTCTAGCCTTTTCTCATCTGGGAAGCTCTTTATTTCTCCTTCAATTTTAAATGATAGCCTTGGTGGGTAAAGCAGTCCTGGTTCTAGGTCCTTGCTTTTCATCATTTTGAATATTTCATGGCAATCCTTTCTGGCCTGAAACGTTTCTGTTGAGAAATCAGCTGACAGTCTATGCAATCTCCCTTGTAGGTAACTGTCTTTCTCTTGCACATTTTAAGACTTTCTCTTGGTCTTCAACCTTTGTCATTTTAATGACAATGTGTATTGATGTAGGCCTCCTTGGGTTCCATCTTGTTTGGGTCTCTGCACTTCCTGGACTTGTGTGTCTTTTTACTTCACCAGGTTAGAGAAGTTTTCAGTCATTCAAATATCATCTCAATCCTTTGTGCTCTCTCTTCTCCTTTTGGTACCCCTATGATACAGATGTTGTTATGTGTCTACAGCCATACCACCTTGAATGTGCCCGATCTTGTCAAATGTTGTTATGCTTCATGTAGTCCCAAAGGTCCCTTAACCTATCTTCATTTTCTTTTAATTCTTTTTCTTTCTGCTGCTCTGATTTAGTGAGGTTTTTTAACCTTGACTTCCAAATCACTGATCTGATCCTCTACTTTATCCAACCTACTGTTTATTCCTTCCAATGAATTCTCATTTCAGATATCATATTTTTCACTCTGTCTGGTGCTTTTTTATGGTTTCTATGTCTTTTTCATACTGTTGAGAATCCTGATAACCATTATTTTGGACTCTATGTCTAATAAATTGCTTTCCTACATTTTACTAACTCTTTTTCTGGAGATTTCTCCTGTTCTTTCATTTGAGGGTTGTTTCTTTGTCTCCCTAATTTGGCGGCCTCTTTGTGTTTGTGGCTATTTATTAGATAGATTGGCTATTACTCCCAGTCTTTGTAGGGTGGCCTTATGAAGTAGGTATCCTGTAGGGTTCAGTGGTGCAGTCTCCTTCATCACCTGAGCTGGGTGCTCCAGAAATGTCCCTTCTGTGGGTAATGTGTGTCCTCCTGTTGTAATTGAGCCTTGATTGCCATTGCCCCATTAGTGCTGGAGATCAACTCTCAGGCTGGTGGTCTATGAGGCTCAACCCCAACCACAGCATGAAAGCTGCTGTGCAGGTGCTGACCATACAAAGAAGAATTCGTCCCAGCAGGGTTTGGTGCCTGCCTTGATATCCATTTGGATATGCTGCTTGTGAAGCTTATTGGACCCTGCTCTGACTTTGTCTGAAGCTGGCCACTGAGTTTATTGGTTCTAGATCTCTTCACGGAGCCTCTGGCTCAGACCAATATCAGATGTAGCTTGTGACTTGTCCTGGGCAACATGTTTTGAGCAGTCTTGATATGGTTCTGTAAATCCTTGGTTATAAGATTTCTCCTGAAATAGTCTGAAGTGGGTTATTCAGGATGATTGTTCTATAATTTAGTTGTAATTCCAGTTCCATCTGGAACTAATACACTTAGTTCCATCCTAAGAGGAAGTAAGTGTAGCTTCCAACTACTCTGCCACCACCTTGAAATCTCTCTCAATTTCATTGTTTTGTATTGCTACATAATATTCCATCCTATATATACCACACCTTTGTTATCCATTCATCTATTGATGACTACCTAGGTTGCTTCTATAGCTTGGCTACTATAAATAATGCTGCAATAAACATAGGGATGCATATATCTTACTGAATTAGTGTTCTCATTTTCTTTGAATAAACACTCAAAAGTGGAATTGCTGAGTCATATGTTATAACTAGCTTTTAGTTTTCTGAAGAATCTCCATACTGTTTTCCATAGAAGGTGTACTAATTTTCAGTCCCACCAACAGTGCACAAAGGTTCCCTTTTCTCCACATCCTTGCCTACATGTTATTTGTTGGTTTTTTGATAATAACCATTCTGATTAGTGTGATGTGGTATCACATTGTAGTTTTGATTAGCATTTCCCTGATAATTAGAGATGTTGAGCATCTTTTCATGTGTATGTCGGCTATCTCTGTCTTCTTTGGACAAATGTCTTTGCATGTCCTCTGCCCATTTTTTGATCAGGTTAGGTTATTTACTTTTTGTTGAGTTTTATGAGTTTCTTACACATTTAGAATATCAACCCTTTACTGAATGTCATTTACAAAATATTGATAATTATTGAATCTTGGAGGAAAGGGTAAAAGTTTCATTTTGTTATTCCCTTATTTTTATGTCTAATTTGTTTTATGCTGCTAAAACCATTAGGTGAAAGTTGGTGGGATCACTTTATAATAGATAAAATGGACTGACACCAGTTGTACCCACTACTGAAATTTAACATTACTAAAAGTGATATAAGATACCATCTGCCTACCAAAAAGAAAAAAAAAAAACTTCAATCTAAATCTCAATTTAATCCTCAAACTACTAGATATAATTTTCATTTTTAAGGAAGTAAGAGGGATACAGAGATCTGGTAAAAGTAACCTTGGGAATATAACCAGTCAAATTTAGAATGTGCAGAGTTCTGCATAACAAATGAAGGAAGGGGAAACAGCTATAGAATTAAAATGATTTAGGAGACATAATAACCAAATGTGTACAACTGGTTTGGATCCTGAATTGACCAAATCAACAATGATAAGACATCTTTGAGATAATAAAGGAAATTTAAACTCAGACTAAATATTACATAATATTAATAAATTACTGTTAAGTTCAATGTGTTAAAGGCATTGTGAGTTTTTTAAAGAAATTATTAGTTAAAGGTGCATATTGATGTATTTATGGGTGAGACAAGATAACATCTGGGATTGCTTTCAAAATACTCCAGCAAAGAAGACAGAGTAATTCTATATATTTTGCATGTTCAAAAATTCCAATAATAAAATTTTTAAACAAAGTGACAACCACAATGAAATACCACTTCACACCCACTGGGATGGCTATAATAAAAATATATAGATAACAAGTGTTAGCAAGGATATAGAGAAATTGGAACCCTTTACACTGTTAGTGGGAATATAAATTGGTACAGCCACTTTGGAAAACAGTCTGGCAGTTTCTAAAATACTTAAATATATTACCATCTGATCCAGCGAGTATGTTACCAGATATATATCCAAGAATACTGAAAACCTATGTCCAAACACAAACTTCTATGTGAATGTTCATAGCAGCATTACCCATAATAGTAAAAAAATGAAAACAACCCAGTTGTCCATCATCAAATGGCAAATGAATAAATAAAATGTAGTATAACTACAAATGGAATATTATTTGGCAATAAAAAAGAATGGAGTACTGATACATGCAACAACATAGAAGAAACTTTGAAAATATTATGCTGAGTGAAAGAAGACAGTCATAAAGGACCACATGTTATATAATTCCATTTATATGAAACATCTAGAATAAGCAAATCATATAGAGACAGAAAGCAAATTAGTGGTCGACTAGGACTGAGGACGATAAGGGAATTAGGGTACAATAGCTAATGGCACAGGGTTTCTTTATGGGGTAGCGAAAATGCTCTAAAATTAATTGTGATGGATATACAATCCTGTGAACATACTAAAAGCCACTAAATTGCATACTATAAGTGTACATGTATACTATATTTCAATAAAGCAATTTTTTTTAAAAAAGGTGATGTAGGAAAAAAATAAACTTAATGAGCTCCATATCCTAAAATAGAAACGGCGAAAATTTCAGAGGGAATTAAGAACCACAGTCTAAGAACTCTTATTTTTAGAACTTGTAAATTCTGCAATGTTTGCATAAATTACATTTGGCTTTTTTATTGTTTTAATCCCTTCATCTGCTTCTGCAGTGACACAGTAAAGTTCAACATGTTTCTTTACTAGGAAAACAAAGAAAATGGGAGATTGAAAGTCTGCATACTATTCCACAGCCAAGCTTTGGGAAAACAAAAACACAAAAGGTAAAGTGGATGAAAGGACAGGGTGCATTTTAGCATTCATCAAGGGGAGAGGACAAACAGGGAATGAAAAGAGTTATGCAGCTTAAGAATAGAAAGCCCAGTAAGGATTTAGGTAAGATAAGGAAAATTCCTGAAAAGAGTAGTTTGTGGTTGTCCCAAACTCCAGTTCTTCACTTTTGATATAACTCCATGTGGGTTGAATTGTAACCCTCAAAAAAATATGTTGAAGCCTAATCCCCAGTACTTGTGAATGTGATCTCTCTGCAGATGTAATCAAATTAATCCAATGACTGGTGTCCTTACAAGATGAATGGAAATTTGGACACAGACACAGAAAGAGCAGGTAAGATTACTGTGAGGACAGAGAGACACACACAGGGAAGCATGTGATAATGGAAACACAGACTAGAATGATGTGTCTATAAGCCAAGAAACAGCAAGGACTTGTGGGAGCCACCTGTTAAGTAGGAGGCATGGGGCAATTTCTTCCTCAGAGACTCCAGAATAAACTGGCCCTGCCAACACCTCGATTTAAAAGTTCTAGCCTCCAGAACTGTGAGAAAAAAATTCTGTTGCTCTGAGATACCCAGTTTGTAGTACTTTGTTATGGCAGCCTTGGGAAACTAAAGCTCTCCTCAGACCACTGCATTTTGGCATCCCGCACTAACCTAAGGATACTGGTCATTAATTGCCAATCTAATGGCTCCGTTTCATTACCCATCTTCTTTGTTCTCAGTAACATTTGACATCATCAAGAATTTCTGCGTTACAACTTTTTTTCTTTGTTCTGTAAACTTTTCCTGGTTCTCTTTCTTTTATAGGCTGCTCTTCCTCAGTCACTTTTGTTTCTCAAGATTCTATCTTTGATGTTTCCCAAAGTTTTGTCCTTGTTCTTCTTTAATGCTCTTCGTACATACTCTACCTTAGTGAGGTCTTCTATTCCTATGACTTCAATTGCTACCATTATCTTGATAAATCCAAACTCTTTGCCTACAGCTTCCCACCCTATCCAACCCTGAGCTTCAGATTCTTTCATGAAGTTGCCTACCAGACATTTCCATCAAAATATCCCCTGGGACTCCAATTTTACCTTATAATCACACCAATTGTGTAATAGCTCCCATCATGTCCCAAAGTAAAATAACTTATCTTTTCCCTTCACAACCTTACCAAAAACATTCCCCATTTCTTATTGCCCAGATCGAGTGGTGTTATCTTCTATTCCCAGGCCCCTTTCTGGAGATAAGTTAGGACAGCAGGACCATTAAATGCAACAGTCTAAACACCCCTTAAAAGAGAATAAAAATAAAGTTATATATCCAAAAATCTGGAAACAAGCAGAAGAAATGCCTTTTGTGCATCTGTGTAACCAGAGGACAGTGACTCCACTATAAGCTCCTTGCCCAACAATCTAGAGCTAGATTAGTGCCAAGTCAGCCACCTCTGGGGAACAATGAGAACAACAGGAAGTGCAGGACAAAAAGCCTTCCAATGAAATGTCAGGCAATCTTCCAGCTGCCTTTTTTCTTTAACACTGTTTTAATTCTTTCATTCTTCAACATGTGCACGAGCCCCTCTGTTGAAAACGAGTGTCCTATAAAGAGATTTTTCCCTATCTCTCTGTATTGCAAATAAGGCAGTTCCTACCTCATTGTCAGCTTCCAAGGCATTGATTTGCTCCAATTTGTAGGTCCAATATCTGGCTTCCTCCTCTGGAATATCTACCACGAAAAAGAAAAGAACACATTACCAGGTTAATTATTTATTTATTTGTATTGTTGTTCAAGTACAGTTGTCTCTATTTTCACCCTACCACAGCTCCCCACCCCACCCATCCCTCCCCCTCAAACTTACCCTCTTTGGCTTTGTCCATGTGTCCTTCATACATGTTCCTTGATGGCCCTTCTCCTATTTTCCCCCATTACCCCTCTCCCCCAACCCCTCTAGTTACTGTCAGTTTGTTCTTTATTTCAATGTCTCTGGTTGTATTTTGCTTGCTTGTTTTGTTGATAAGGTTCCACTTATAGGTGAGATCATATGTTATTTGACTTTCACTGCCTGGCTAATAGTTTAATCATGAGTTAACAATACTTTGTTCAATCAAATGATCAAAATTAGAGGGGTGACAGCAATGGACTAATTTTACTGGTGGTTTCATTCTTGCTATGAACATTATCTTATTTATTTAAAAATTGTATTTATTTATTTTTAGACAGAGGGGAAGAGGGGAGAAAGAAAGGGAGAGAAACATCAATGCGTGGTTGCCTCTCATACACCTCCTACTGGGGACCTGCGCCACAACCCAGGCACATGCCTTGCCTGGGAATCAAACTGGTGACCCTTTGGTTTGCAGGCCAGAATTCAATTCACTGAACCACACCAGTTGGGGGCTATGAACATTTCCTTTAATCTTTACAAAAACCTAAATTATGTCTATTATCCCCACTGGATCAGAATACTTAATATTGTTAAGTTGTCAACACTACCCAAAGTGATCTATAGATTCAGTGTGATCGCTATCAAAACCTTAATGATTTTTTTTGCATAAATATAAACTCCATCCTGAAATTAACAGGGAATTTCAACAGATCCCAAATAGCCAAAATGATCTTGAAAAGAACAAAGCTAGAGGATTCACAGTTTCTAATTTTAAAACTTACTACAAAACTACAGTCACCAAAACAATGTGGTACTCACATAAAAACAGGTATATATATATCAATAGCCTAGAAAGCCAAGGAATAAACCTTGATGTGTAGAGTCAAATGATTTTTTGACAAGGGGCCATTCAATGGGGAAATGTCTTTTCAACACATGGTGCTAGGAAAACTGAATATCTTTATGCAAAAGAATGAAGTTGGACCCTTACTTAACACCACATAAAAAATTAACTCAAAATGGATCAAGACCTAAGACTATAAAACTGCCTTTAAAAAATGGGGCAAAAGCTGCATGACAATGAATTTGGAAATTTCTTGGATAGGACAATAAAAGCACAGGCAACAAAAGAAAAAATTAAAAAATTGGACTTTACAACAATCAAAAAAATTTCTGATCAAAAGACTATCAATAGGCCCTGACTGGTATGGCTCAGTGGATTGAGTGCTGGCCTGTGAACCACAGGGTCACCAGTTCAACTCCCAGTCAGAGCACATGCCTGGGCTATGGGCCAGGTCTCCAGTAGGGAGTACATGAGGGGCAACCACACATTGATGTTTCTCTCTCTCTTTTTCTCCCCCCTCTTCCTCTGTCTAAAAATAAATAAATAAAATCTAAAGGAAAAAAAAACAATATCAATAGAATAAAAAGGTAACCAATAGAATGGAAGAAAATACTTGCAAATCATATATCTCCTAAGAGATTAATACCTAAAATATACAGGGAACTCAAAAAAAAAACAAAAAAGCAAAAAACAAAAACCCAATTCAAAAATGGATGAAGGACTTGACAGACATTTCTGCAAAGAAGATATACAAATGGCCAAGAAACACATAAAAAACATGTTCAACATCACTGATCAAAACTATAATGTTATACTACTTTACACCTACTAGGATAGCAACTATCCTATTTCTTTTAAAAGAAAATAGCGAGTATTGATGAGATATAAAAAACTGGAACCCCTGTATACTGTTGGAGGGAGTATAAAATGGTACAGCCATTATGAAAAAGAGTATCATTATGGCAATTCTTAAAAAATTAAAAATAGAATTACCATATAATCTAGCAATTTCACCTCTGGATATATACCCAAAACACTGGTTGAAAACACTGGTAATCAAGATGTTCACAGAAATGACTGAACATGGACATAACATAAAGGAAGAAGTAAAGGCTATACTAAGTGAAATAAAGAAAAACATACAGGAAACCAATAGTAAAGGGCAGGAAACTGGGATTCAAGTCAATGATTTGGAACAGAATGAAGAAATAAGAATTCAGAAAAAGGAGGAGAGGCTTAGGAACCTCTGGGACAACTTTAAATGTTCCAACACCCAAATCATAGGAGTGCCAGAAGGAGAAGAGGAAGAGCAAGAAACTAAAAACTTATTTGAACAAATAATGAAGGAAAACTTCCCCAATCTGGCAAAGGAAATAGATTTCCAGGAAGTCCAAGAAACCCAGAGAGTTCCTAAGAAATTGGACCCAAGGAGGAACACACCAAGACACATCATAATTAAGTTACCCAAGATCAAAGATAAGGAGACAATCTTAAAAGCAGCAAGAGGAAAGGAGACAGTTACCTACAAAGCAATTCCCATAAGACCATCAGCTGATTTCTCAAAAGAAACCTTACAGGCAAGAAGGGGCTGGAAAGAAGTATTCAAAGTCATAAAAAGTAAGGACCAACATCCAAGATTACTCTATCCAGCAAAACTATCATTTAGAATGGGAGGGCAGATAAAGTGCTTCCCAGGTAAGGTAAAGTTAAAGGAGTTCATTATCACCAAGTCCTTATTAAATGAAATGTTAAAGGGACTTATCTAAGAAATAGAAGAAGATAAAAAACTATGAACAATAAAATGACAATAAACTCATAACTATCAACAACTGAATCTAAAAAACAAAAACTAAGAAAACAAGTAGAGCAGGAAGAGAATCACAAAAATGGAGGGTTATCAGTGAGGAAGAGGAGGGAGATAATGGGAGGAAAAGGTACAGGGAATAAGAAGATAATTGGTAGGCATAAAATAGACAGGGGGAGGTTAAGAATAGTAAAGGAAATGGAGAAGCCAAAGAACTTATGTGTACAATTCATGGACATGAATTGAGGGGGAGATGGTAGAGGGTCAGAAGTAGGGTGGAGGGGTATGAAGGGGGGAAAATTGGGACAACTATAATAATATAATCAATAAAATATAATTAAAAAGTAAAAAAGAATATTTATTGCAGTATTATTTATAATAGTATTATTTATGTTTATGATTATTGTACATGCACAATAAAATCAAATAAACCAGAGAAATATTATAGAAAAATAACATTTTATAACATTTATATTATAACTTTAACTACTGAATACAACAGATTAAAATGTAATAATATTACATTTTATAAGAAAAACGGTATATGTGCATAAAAAAAACAGGAGGAAACATAACAACATGTAAAAAATATCTCCAGTTTGTGAGGTTTTAAGAAACTCTTGTCCTTTTCATATACCTATATATTTTGCACACCTATATATTTTGTGACCTTTCAATACAATAAAAAAATTACAAGTTACTATTTTTTTTAAATGCTATGTAACTGAATAGAATATTTACAGGATTCCAATTTATAAAAAAATTCTTTTGCCAATAATAGGACACTTTATTAAGTTTTTTTTTAATTTTTACTTTTTGGCTTCATGTCTAATTTTTATTCTAAATGTAAAGCTCTTCTGAATTAAAGTACAATTGATACACAATATTATACTTGTTTCAGGTGTATAAAATAGTGAGATTTCACATTTATATACCTTACAAAGTGAATGCCACAAAAAATCCACTATCCATCTATCTGTCACCATGTGAAGTTATTGTGATATTATTGATATTATTAATATTCCCCATGCTGTATTTTACATCTATTTATAAGTTTGTACCTCTTAATCCCCTTAACCCTTTTGCCCATACCCCCACCACCCAACCCTCTGTGGTTATCACAGAGGCAAAAGCTTAGCACACTCACGTTAACTAGTATCGAAGACAGACTTCTCTGAGATTTTACCTTAACAGTTATTCAAAAAAACATTTTCAGGCACCTATTATGTGCCAAGCAAACACTAGAGATATCAAAATAAACTATGCAAGTATTCTCATGAAACTCAAAATCCATATAGAAATGTATATGGTTACCTATGACAATAAAAGTGACACAGTGTTGAAAGGAATGTTTGTTTACAATGTAATAAGGGATGGAATGACAGACTTCTAACATGAGCTCCACAGAGCCACACCCTAACAAAACTCTGTGGGGTGGAGATGTTAATATATAAAACACATTTAAAGTCTCTGGAAATAGTCCTTAGGGCATACAGCAAATGAATAAACATTTACTCAAGAAAATCTACTAAAACTTTAAAACAGCTAATTTCTGTGGTGGTTGAACCAAGATCCATCCTCATCCATTCCCCTCCCAATTCACCAATACAGAAACTCCATTCCAGACCAGTACAGCCAAGACCACAGCACTAAGAATCCAAGCAACTAAGCCACTAGCAAGAACTTCAAATACTTTTCCCTTTCCCTACAAATCAGCCTACAGACACACAGGAACATCTTCCTTTCTATTTTTCTGAAGTAATCGTTGTTCTGAGCTTAGTTATGTCTGAGCTTATTAGAAAATCATGCCACTTTTGCTGAAATCACCATAAGGTACAACTGAAATCATAAAATAGCAGCAATAACAAAATTATATATGAATATCATAAGTGTGAACAGTCAAAATTAAAATTAAACTAAATTAAATTAAAACAAGATATCATATAAATCAATTAGACAAAACCATTAAAATTGTGAAATACAAAATGTTGGTAAAGATGTGCAGAAGAGAGACACCTCAGACACAGTTGGTAAGAATATAAAATGGTACCATCTTTCTGACAAGTAACTTGGTAGAACTACGAAAAGTAATGGTGCATATACCGTCTGACCCATGCCTTAAATTCTACTCGAAGAACTTTATCCTAGATTTACAAATGGGCACAGGTGTGCAAAGCTGTTCATTACAGTGGTTATGTAATATTTTAAAAAATCTAGAAACCTACATGTCAATTAATTAAGGATTGCTTAGAAAATTTATCATACAGGCAGTTGTTCAGATCAGCAAGATAGGCCTTAAGGTAAAACATGGATGATGTCCAAGACAATGTGCTTTTGTAGTTTATACAACACTATATACAGTCATGCACAGCTGAAGAACAAGGTACTTTTGGAGAAATGCATCAGTAGGCAATTTTGTCATATTGTGAACATCATGGAGTGTACTTACACAAACCTAGACGATGTAGCCTACTACAGCCTAGACTATATAGTATACCACCACCATACATGGGGTCTGTCATGCATTGAAATGTCATTATGAGACACATGACTGTATCACTATATATAGTATATAGAGTATGGTTCAAATTTTGTCAAAATAATATTTCTAGAAATTTCTTGTATCTAAACTAAGACACAAGAAACTTAATAATGGTTTACCTCTTTAACCACTGCAGGAAATGCAAAGGACGTGGAAGGAAGCAGGAAGAGAAACAACTTCTCCATGTACATTTCCAACTTCTCCATGTACATTTCCACTCTATTTGAACTTTTACCAGGGCCTGTGTTTTAGTGATTTTTAAAAAATTACCTTTTAAATCACTATTCTATTTGTTAGTGCTACTTCATTTTTTAAATTGGCTGATTGTAGGTATATATTTGCTTCAAGAGAATAAATGTTAAAATATTATTAAAAGAATAAATTATTGATGTTCTCTAATGAGTAGGTATTTCATAAGTCATTATACTAAACAGTCAGAGAGGACAAAATAACTCAAAGAGAATGCTTTTATTGTGGATTCTTTAATTAGCACCATTCCAGTGGCTACTTTGCACCAGCCCTGGGCTAGGCATTATACAGAATAGAGAGGCGAAAGACAGAATGTCCTCAAAGGAAGTCTTATCAAAGGATGATAAGACAACAGACACAGTAATGAAACAACCAGCCAGCATTTCCAAGCAATATGGTAAAAAGTATTAAATGGCTTTACAAATCTAATCAAATAGACTCACCAAAGGGCAATTCAAATCTTGTATCAAGCAAAATTTTATGAGGAGTTGGGTTTTTAGTTCCGCAGATCTCATCATCTTTCATTAATGTCTCTGCCTCCAGTGTGGACCACTCCCCGGGGCCTTCCTGGAAAAGCAAGATCAAAGATTACACTTTACTTTTTCCTGACTTCCCTCTTGGTTGAAGAGCCAGGTGTTTTTCTCTGAATGTACTTGCTGGAGAGCTTCTGAGGGCCACTCACATCCTAAAGAGACAAGCACAATACTGTCCCCACCTGCCCCTGCTACATGGGGCTTCTGTTATCCCTCTTTGGGGAGAGAGCAGCTCTTTGCAGGTCCACTGAGGACAGAATTTCAGAAGTACCAAACAAAAACCAAGCACCTCCATAGACCAATATTTAATCTGAGCAATCTTTTTTTTTTCAAGATTGTGTTCATTTTTACGGGGGGGAGGGAGCAAGAAAGAGAGGGAGAGAAACATCTGTGTGTGAGAGATACATTGATTGGTTGCCTCTTGAGCTGTGCAATTCTTAATAACTGTGTCACTTCGTGTACTGCTATCCTAATCATTAAAAAGCTATGAACATTGTTAGTTACATAGTCATTTTCTTTTAGTTCTGGCAGTTTCAATGAAACTGCCCATTTGCCTGGGGGAATAGATACTTTGCCAGAACTAAAAGAAAATTAGAAAGGAGAGCCACATTTTCACCATCCTCGCTCCCAGAGAAAACTCATAGTCCATGTAAAAGTCAAACAGGAATACTATAGATTCTCTCCAAGCTAAAAGTGAGGGTTAATGGGGAAATCATGCTGAGTTATGGTCTAATCTGAGAAAGTAGAATGGGAATTCAGTCTTGAAAACAATGTACAGAGACCATGTGAATACCAATTGCCAAGCCTTGTAGTTCCTTAAACTCTGTTAGGGTTACTTGTAGAAGAAGGAAGATTGAAACTGATTCCCTGGGGATTGGTAATCCAAAGAAAAAAAAAGCAGAGAACAGGACCCAGCCAAATAGCTGAGGAAGTTTAACTGGGCCCCTTCTAGGAAAATATAATGGGGGGAAAAGGTAGAAACCATGGGTACCCTAGATCAATCTAACACACACACACACACACACACACAGAGTACTCAGAAGAGCTATCTACCTGGTAAGTCTAAAAAGTGTTCTAGCACCTCTGAGTTCAATCAGAGCAGAGGGAAGACCAGACCTAAATAAAATCCCCTAACCCACTGGGTAGTGTAGGAATAAGCTGGTTGCATGGCCTCTAATTAGCAAGCAGGCAGAGCAATCTGAGATATATAGATGAATATTAGCTGAATGAAGCTAGAGTGTGGAGAAGCAAGAGCTGCAACCATACCTACAAGTGGGCAGTACAAGGACTGACCTCATCTGACTGTCGAATAGTCTTCAGTGCAATCCACACGGTCCCCACCATGGTGTCCCAGATCAGTCCTTTGTTCCACACCTCCACACTCAGACCCAGGTCCAGGCGACTAATCTCACTAAAGGAAAGAAGAAAGTCCTTTACAGAAAGCCAGGTAATATGAAGGAAACAGCAACATCTCCTGTTTTGCTAAACCTTGAATACTTTATCACTAGAATTCTGTCATGAGAGAAAATCAAAATGCCCCAGAATGCTGAAACCATTGTGTAGGTTCCTAGAAACCTATGTAAGGTACCCATAGAAAAATGCCTTTGTCAGTCTGTCCCCTCTACTTTGGAGTTTAATCATGATTACATTAACACAGTTTCTTTTTTTTTTTTTAAGTGAAACCAAGAAGTAAGGGCTTTACCACGAGGCCTGCCCTCCTACAGGCTTCACCCTTAAGCAATAGTCTTATATGTTTTTTGTTAATACTAACATAGCCCATAACTTATACCTATGGGCTATCTACAGAAGACCTTTAGAAAAAAAGCAAGACTTCTTCCCAAGATTTATGGGATGGAATTGGAATGGAGTCTATGCAGAAGTAAATAGACCCCTAAGAACATCTAAGTTTGATGGGAACAGGTGGTCAGAGGCAGGTAAGGGACCCTAGAGTGTACCAGTTCACACCAGGTAGCCCCTGGAGAGCCCATTAGTTATTATCTGTTAAAGCAGGCACTGCCACTTAAAAAAAAATGATTATCCAGGATAATGATAAACACAATGATATTCCTGCAATAATAACTAGGAAAAATCTGAAAAGAAATCATTCTGCCAAGAGCCAGATAACCACTAAGCAAAAAGCAGTGTCATACATCGTGGAATATCAGCTTGGAAGGGCTAACTCAAACTTAATCATAGTCTTAAGGTGAAACAGACGAACATTTAGGTTAATACTAAAAACTTTCTCCAGAAAGTTCTTACTGCAACACAAGTCTATTTGAGAGGAAATGCAAGAAAGATGAGGAAATGCAAGAAAGATGAGAAAAGGCCAATTCTGGCAGAAAAAATAGAAAGGTATTCTCAGGAAAACAACAGCTTTTCATCACATGTAGAAGTTTCAAGTTAACACCTTAGAGAAAAGCTTGGCTTCCCTGTTGCACTATTAAGATAAATGTTCTCAGAGTCACAACTTTGGAATGTGGTATTATCGCCATAGAATTCATAGCAAGTGTGTTGAAAATGAGTGAAGCAAAGAAAATTTGCCCCTTTCATATAAATACAACAAAACACAGAATGCAATAATAAGCTTATTTGTTCATCACTTAATATTTCCTGAGAGCATTCATATGGCTTAGTACTGGGGGGAAAACACACAATACAGGATCCAGTTCCCATTTCTAAAAACTTTCAAGCTTTCTGGAAAGCTGTGCAAAGCCACAAAGCAAATAACTACACCCAGTCACTAAGTTTCGATGTTCACAGCAGGAAAACTAAGCATTTTGTCACAGTTTAACATAGCCTGATTAATTGATTAGCCTTGAAAAATATATGTAATAACTCATACCTTTTGAATCTGTAAAAAAAAAACAACTTGGGGATACATACTTAATAATCCCAATGCAACTCCTAAATAGCATCTCAAGCCCATGGATAGTATAAATAGCCAGAGGTCTTTAACAGCTTGATCTGGATAGATAAAAAGGAAACATGATCTTTAGGGAACTCTGGGGAGTAAGACTGAAACAATGAGGATACCTTCTACAAGCCCCCTTTCTCATTTATGTTTGCTTAGCAGGCCCAATTATGAGAAGTCTAAGAATTCTTTTTATGCCTCATTCCCAGAGCTCTGGGGAAGTTTCTTTTATTAATTAACTCAATCAACAGTATATGTGCACATGTGTATACAAGACTGTGAGCTAGGCAAATTCACAATATTAAGTGAACATGCCTTCCTGGCCCTTAAGATATGATTTAGCCCTGGAAATAAGATACAGAAACATTAAAGATAAATAATGTGAAATATCAAAATAATATTAGATATTGCTACATACTACATCAGAGAAACGGAAAAAAGAGAAAGGGAGAGGAGAGACCAGCAATGGAGTTGCCAGGTGACACAAGGACAGGATAGGAGGATAAAGAATAGGAGCGGAAAGGTAGAGAAAGTAGCTGATAAAACTCATGTGTAAAAGAAAAGAGGGCATAATTCACACAGAATCTCAAGGTGGGAGACAGGAAAGAAAATTCACACATATCATAGCAGGGTTGAAAGTGAAAAGTGCTATCAGATATTGGAAAATAAATAGACAAGAATAAAGCTAGCAATGAACCTATGCACCCCAATGTTCACAGCAGCACAATTTACAACAGCCAAGTGCTGGAAGCAACCCAAGTAAGTGCCCATCAATAAATGAATGGATCAAAAACTTTGGCACATCTACACAATGGAATTCTATGCAGCAGAAAGAAGGAGCTCCTACTCTCTGCAACAGCATGAATGAAACTGGAGAGCATTATACTAAGTGAAATAAGCCAGGCAATGAAAGACAAATACCATATGATCTCACCATTAACAGGAACCTAATCAACAAGACAAACAAGCAAGCAAAGCATAGTCAAAGACATTGAAATTGAGAATAGGCTGACAGTGATCAGAAGGGAGAGGGGAGGGGATAATGGGGGAAAAGGGTTTACAAGAACAATTATAAAGGACACATGGACAACAACAAAGGGGGGGGTGGAAATGGGGAAGGGAGGCAGGGAGGGCTGGGGTGATAGGGAAATGTGGGGGGAAAATGCAGAAAACTGTACTTGAACGACAATAAAAATAAGAAGGAAAAAAATAAAATTTAAATTTAAAAAAGCTAGCAATGCTGATGAAAGGCTGCAGAACATCACCATGTTTCACATGCCGGGAACAGTTATAACTTTAAGTGACTACTCCAGCCAAAAGGAAGTTGGAAGAAAGAATGATTGCTAGGTTTACACACCATAGCCAGAACTGTGTTATGATAAGCTCACACATAAAAATTCTGTGTGAATTTTGCCCTCTTTTCTTTTACACATGAGTTTTCTAGCTTCTTGCTCTACCTTTCTGCTCCTACTCTTTATCCTCCTACCCTGTCCCTGTGGCAGCTGGCAACTCCATTCCTGGTCTCTGCTCTCCCTTTCTCGTTTTTCCTTCCCCCTGATGTAATTATGTGGCAATATCTAATATTTATTTTGGTATTTCACATTATTTATCTTTAATATTTCTAGGACTATACCATATCAGGGCAAGGAGGACATGTTCACTTAATACTGTGAATTTGCCTAGCCCACAAAATTGTATACACATATGCACATATTAAGAGACTTGAATAAACTGTTTATAAATGATGTCACACACTATATGTGAAAAGAAAGAAACAGGGATCCAAGATGGCAGCAGAGTAGACAGACATTACACTCACCTCCTCCTAGGACCAAAGTGGAATCGCAACTAAAACACAAAGCATTCAATCCGAATAACCACCTGAAGACTAGCTGAAGAGAAGTTTTATAACCAAGGGTCTACAGAAGAAGCCACATTGAGACTGCTTGAAAGGGTGAGATATGAAAAGGTATGACATTTTTTTCCGATATATCTTCGTCAGGCAAGGGAAACAAAAGAAAAAATAAACAAATGGGACTACATTAAAGTAAAAAGTTTTTGCACAGCAAAGGGAACCACGAGCAAAATGAAAAGACAAATACACTGAATGGGATGACACATTTGCCAATAATACATCTGAGAAGGGGTTAACATCCAAAATTTAAAAAGAACTTATAAAACTCAAAACCAAGAAAACAAACAACCCAATTTAAAAAATGGGCAAAGGACCTGCATATATACTTCTCCAAAGAGGACATACAGATGGCCAATAGACATATGAAAAGATACTCAATCAACATCATTAATCATCAGAGAAATACAAATTAAAACCACAATAAAATATCACCTCACACCTGTCAGAATGTCTATCATCAATAAATCAACAAACAAGTGATGGTGAGGATGTGGAGAAAAGGGAATTCTCGTGCACTGTTGGAGGGAATGCAGGCTGGTGCAGCTACTATTAAAAGCAGTATGCAGATACCTCAAGAAATTAAAAAAGAAACTGGCTTAGATTCAGCAATTACACTTCTGGAAATATATACAAAGAAACTCAAAATACTGACTCAAAAGAATAAATGCACCTCTATGCTCACTGTAGCATTATTTATAATAAATAGCCAAGATCTAGAAGCGGCCCAAGTGCCCATCAGGAGATGAGTAAATAAAAAAGCTATGCTGGCTGGTGTGGCTCAGCGGACTGAGTGCCCACCTGCAAACCAAAAGGTTGTCTGTTCAATTCCCAGGGCACGTGTCTGGGTTGCGGGCCAGGTCCCCAGTTGGGGGCGTGTGAGAGGCAACCAGTTGATGTATCTCTCACACATCAATGTTTCTCTCCTTCTCTTTCTCCTTCCCTTCCCCTTCTCTAAAAATAAATAAATAAATAAATAAATAAATAAATATCTTTAAAAAAAGATTCCATTAAAAAAAAAGTTGTGGTATATTTGCACAATGGAAAACTACTTGGCCATAAAAAAGAAGGAAATCTTACCTTTTAGGACAGGATGTATGGACCTGTCGAATATTATGCTCAGTGAAATAAACCAGTTAGAGAAAGAGTATTTACCATATGATTTCACTCATGTATGGAATCCAATAAACAAAATAAACTAACAAACAAAGTAGAAACAGATTCACAAATACACAGAAAGGACTGACAGTTGTAAGAGGGGAAGGGTTGAAGGGCTAAGTGAAAAAGGTGAAGGGATTAAGTTAAAAAAAAAAAAAAAACCTATAACAGAGACAACAGTATGGTTACCACCAGAGGGAAATGAGCGTGGGGGGAGGTTGTAGAAGGTAAAGAGGGGATAAACGGTGATGAAAGGAGACTTGACTTCAGGTGGTGAACACACAATACAATATACAAATGATGCATTATAAAATTGTAAACCTAAAACCTATACAGTTTTATTAACCAATGTCACCCAATAAATTCAATTTTAGAAAAGAAAAAAGTGGTATCGTTCTCTTATTACTATAACTAAGAAAGGGAATATTGAGAGAGAGGCAACCAGGGAGAAATTTGACATCATTGCCGTCTTTCTTCCTGAAGCCCAGTTTACCCTCAGCTTCCAGGACGCTACCATCTCATGTCTCCCTATAGCTCTCTGTCCATGCCTTCTTAGTTCCCTTTGTCCCCTCGTTACACGCTGCTGCTCTCTGGGCTCCACCGGGCCCTATTCTCACCCTACACACTGGCTTCCCTAAGCTTTCTCATCTATGTCTATGGCTTCAACTGACCAAAATATTTATCCAACTCGGACTTCTTCCCTGAGTGCCAGGTTCAGGTTTCTATCTTCTCTACCTCAGTTCCTACCTGTCTTGTAAGAGCCTCAAATATAAGCTTGTGCATAACTGATCTTATAGTATCTCCTATCCTAACGAGTGGCACATCATTCACCCATCATCCAAGACAAATCTTGGCTCTACCCACTTAACATCTTCAAGCCATACTTTTCCCTCTATCCCTTTTGCTATTGTCTTAGCCCAGGCCCTCACAATCTTATCCTTTAACTATTATAATAAAGTTTCCTAAATGGTACTATAAAAAGCAGCAAATTAAAAGCCTGGAGAATTGGAATGTTTCCACATAAAAATAATAGTCATCCCTATTGTCTCTCTGAGATGCACTATAAACTTGCAAAACAATTTCACTTCAATTTCAAATTACACAGCAATTTTAATATATTTTCTGATTTGATTTTCTCATGTTCACCTTACCAAAAAACAAGCTCAGTCTTGTAAGAAAAGTAGAACTTTACAGACATAAAAACTGGCACTCAGAGAAATGAAGTGATTCACCATCCTTCAAAATGATAATTCTATACTTCTCTCCCCTTTTCTAGATTAGGGGGAAAGATTCCTGAAACTTAAAGAGGAAAAAAAGAAATAATCAAGTTTTTAAAAGCCAGCACTTACACTCATAATATACTAAATGTTGTGTCATGTGTAAGAAATTCTACTAATGTGTACTAACATTTGTTAACAAGGTAAATGTAGAACATTTTACTACAAATAGCAAGAGGATTGCAAGCACTGAAATATTCATCCTCCAAAGCAGATGACTCAGATACAGACACACAGTCTCTCACATGCATAACCACATTCCTTCAAGGAGCCTTCTGAGAATCAAAAAAAAGCTTAAGTTTAATATCATGCTATTTGTACCATATCCTAATTCTGAGTACTAGGGAAAACTGGATAGGTAGGATTTTCACATACACAAATTATTTGGGAGTTTACTCACATTCATAATTCGTCTCTAAGAATAGATTACAAATCCACAAAAAAACAAAACTGCGGATATACTTTGCCTACTACACATCTCACTTGTTCTGTAACTCTGTAGTTTTTTTGAAAAGAATAGTTAATAAACATTAAAATATGTTTTATAGTATTTAACATATTTTATAATTCTTATACATACACAAAATCTTGGGCCTGTAGTTGTTTAAGCCAATGTGTTTACCTTGGGAAGATTATCAAACATTGGAAGTATGCTGTGGCTGTAAAGTACTTACAACATAAAATCTTGTTCCCAGGAAGGTTCATCGCCACGAACTGCTACTGTTGTGCTCTTCACATTCTGCACTTTCAGGGTCACATACGTGTTAAATTTGTCTTGGAAAAAAATGCAAAATGAAGATGTAATACTTAGTGCTCAGATTGTTACCCGATCTCATAAAGCCCTTGGAATTAAATAATATCCAAATTAAAGCATTATATGTGGAACAAAAAATGAAAATATATGTTGTACAAAGTAGCATCATTCTAATGATAATAGAATCACAAAAAATATAAAACACATGCTTCCTTCAAAAGCACAGTCTGTAACAGTGTTTTGAAAATTTAAGAAATGTATTTGACCCAGGAGACACACATACACACATACAAACTAGCATAAATGTTCATAAAATATAAGACATGATACACTGTTATTTCCTATTCTATTTATTTAATCTATTAAAATGTTAATCATAACCGGCCATGCCTGGCATGGCTCAATAGATTAAGTGCTGCTCTGAGAACCAAAAGGTCACCAGTTTGATTCCCAGTAAGGGCACATGCCTGGGTTGTGGGCCAGGTCCCCAGATGGGGGCATGCAAGAGGCAACCATCACACATTGATATTTCTCTCCCTCTTTCTCCCTTCTTTCCCTTTTCTCTAAAGATAAATAAAATCTTTTTAAAAAAAGAGGTTAATCGTAAGAAACTAAATTGATTTTATAGCCCACCTGCAATTTGAAAAAAACTAATATAATTGATCTAGTAGAAAAAATATGTAACTTTTTTTAAGTAGGTACAAAGCCTTTATTATTGCTATTATATACAAGCCTAGACATGGTCTCTTCCTAATGAAAAGTGCAATCTTTTCTATACTTAGAGCAAGTTACAAAACCTCTTTTTGGGGGAGTAGACTTGTTCCAATAAATCAATTATTTCCAGTGAACCCCTGTCACAATAAACAGTCTAGTCTCAGCTTTATTAGTTGGCTTTCACTATGGCACTAATAGAAGATCTCCATTTTCCACAGAATAAAACTGTAATGACTGTCATTTTCTAGTTCAATCTCTGTGCCTGGCATTTTGGGACATTCATGGGACAGAAGGTCTGATACAGGAACTTTGAGAAGACATGGCAGCAATCCTTTCACCTTTTGAACTGTGATGGAGTCAGGCAGTTGCTTCTCTAGTACATTCTGGTCCAGATGGTGAGGATATTTTATCCTCAGTGTTAGTAGCTGGCTTTGAGCAAATACAGTCCCCCTCCCCAAGTGCACCATTTTTGAGGCAGAATGCCTGGTACCTGGATGGGTTGCCAGGAACTCCTCATTTGGCCTGTTTTGGTCTGGATCCTGATGCCCATCCCCCCTTTTTCCATTCATTTCCAAACACTTTTCTGTACTCCAGCTTGGCTCCAGTTTCTTGCCTCTCCTCAGGAATAATTTGACATTTATTCAGGCTTTGCAGCTGACCCATCTTGGCAATAAGGAACTGGTAGGCCGTCTGTGCTCTGCTTCCCTCAGTCCCGGTTTCTTCGTCAGGACAAAGAGCTCAGCCTCTGTAACTCACCCAGCTTAATGACAGATGACCATTGCGATAAGGTTTGGTCAAGGAAGGAAACACTGACATTTTGCACTGAATCCCAGCATCTGGGAAATGTAGAGAATCCCTACATTTTAGAAAGTGTTAGAAAGAATTAGTTGTTCTAATCTGGGCAGATATGCTATTAGAAACAGCTGATTGTCATCAATTACATGATTATGGGAAGGTCTAATAACTTGCCCATTTGTAAAACATCAGCCGGCCTTTCTGAAATGGAAATATCATTAGACTCTAGGCAGAGCTCCTCGAGGACCAGTCACCTCGCAGCACACTGGAGCACCTTGGAACACATTCCTGTGCAGCTGAGGACTAAACCTTCAGCGCAGAAAATATCCTGGTTAGAGATGGTGAGTCAGGGGGAAATCTCAGTTTATTGTCCCTGAGTTTAAGGACTTCCAGGTGTCTGAGCTGATCAGCAATCTCTACCACTTCATCCCATGCCAACAGCAGGTTTATTGACAAATCTACTCCTTTAACATTAGGACACCCTTTGGCAATGGCTCCTTTGTCACCAGCACAACTTACTGCACAGATACTTCTTCAAAGAAATTTCTTGGAACATGCTCAGCTGGGTTTGCTGTTTTATAATAGAGTCAAAACCAATAGTTTCCACACATCTATTAGCAATTTTATTTTCTTTATCATTTTTTTATTTTTGTTTGAATACTAATATGCTCTTTTCCATCTTCCTCTGGTCCATCTTTTAACACACAGTGGTTTTTAACTGCAGTAAGAAAGTCTACTCCAGCCCTGGCTGGTGTGGCTCAGTGGACTGAGTGCCAGCCTGTGAACCAAAGGGTCGCTGGTTTGATTCCCAGTCAGGGCACATGCCTGGGTTGCAGGCCAAGTCCCCAGTTGGGGGTGCTTGAGAGGCAACCACACATTGATGTTTCTCTCCCTCGCTATCTCCCTCCCTTCTCCTCTCTAAAAATAAATTAAAATCTTTAAAAAAACAAGAAGGAAAGAAAATCTACTCCAAAATTTACTTTGGACAAATAAAGGATCCTCCTCCTGCTGGATGGCTGCACTGAGAAAGGACAGCGCCTTAGAAATGCACTATTGTGCGTTCTCCATTAACTTCAACTCTTCAACCAATGACATCTAATGTCAAAGTGTCATTCATTATAATATAGCCAGAATTCAAAATATGAGATCTAGATTGTAGGTTCAATCCCTGGTCTGGATGGGTACAGAGGGCAGCCAATCGATGTTTTTCTCTCTTTCCCTTCCATTCTCTCTGCCCACAGCCAGGCCGGTGCCAGCCGGGTGGTCGGGGCAGTGGTCCCTCACATGTACTGTGCCACCAGAAAAGATATGTAACTCTAAATGTAGAAAAAAATAAGTACCATAACAGAAAAAGTAATAAAGGATTGCAGAATAGGAAAGGGTTACCTCTAACTGTTGAAAGATATAAGAATTCAGGATAAATCCTCATAAACAAAGCGAATTTCAAGCTTTATCTATTCACTTATCGGAAATGTTATCACAGAATTGGGAAAAGGAAATTCTCTAACCTAACAGTGTAAGTTGAATACTAAACAAAGGTAAGTCGCCTAGAACTCAAAACTCAGGGATCTGACCTACTGCTTAACACAGCACGTTCTGTACTCACCCTTCTACCTTCACATCAGCCATGAGGAGGGGAACTGAACTGAGAATTCACTTTACTATATAACATATTAATCATAATTTTATAAAACGAAAAAGGGAATACAATTATTTTTTGACTCATCACACTGGCAAAGATTGCTTACAATTACCTGTTAGAGAAGTGAGAAAATGGGCCTTGTCATGCACTTCTAGCAGAAGGTAAACCTTTCTCTTTAATATCACTTAAAATCATATAGTTTATATATGACCCCCATCCATATCCACTGTACCAGTGGGTAGACCCCTGAGCTATGTTTGATATCATATGGTTTTGTAGTCTACTTCCCATATTCCACCATATTAGACCAGGGGCCAGATGCCACTCAAGAGCATCCAATCTATGGGCTGGCCAAAAGGTAAGACCAATATGATTCCTTCTAAAAAAATTTTAAATAGAGAAAACAAAGAAATAGTGATAGCTGGTGGTTGGTAACAAAGCTTGGAGGAGAGGCTTACAAATCCACCTGAGATACCATTACAGGCTGTGTGCAAGCACAGAAAAGCAGCTGGACCAAAAAAGTGAACAGAACAGATTCTCACTAAAAAACACAAGAGTCCTAACCTGGAGCCAGGGGAGAGAGTAGAAACCTCAGAATCTGATTTAGCTCCTATAGCACCCAAGGTTTGGCTTTTGAGTTCCTACTCAGGGAGTAGGTCCTGAGTTCCCAAGAATGTTCATTTTTTCCCAGTAACCCCCAGGACTCTTCCTTTCTCTCAGCAGTAATCAGAACAACCTGACATTCACAATTTAGGAAATGTGTATTAAAATAAGGAGATACCATGTTTTACCTTCAGATGGGCAAAGATTTTTAAAAATTCATAGTAGGTAATGTTAATAAGGACTTGGGAAAAGAAATTCTCATGTACTCTGGTCTGAGTATAACCTAGCAAAAACTTTCAGAAAGGCAGTATGCATGGTAGCAGCTACCAAATTTCTTTAAAATACATACCTTTGACCCAGCAATTCTACTTCTGGACTCTAGTGTGCATATACATTTGCAAAAGCAAGCAATGACAAATGCACAAGAATATTTACTGGTACTTCTTAGAATAGCAAGAAATTGAAAACAACCTAAATATTCAATCAAGAATCTATGGTACAAATCTACAATAAAATTCTGTATAACATTGTTGTAAAAAAGAACCAGATATATGTATATACACACACATAAGAAAAGACTTTCATGATGTATTGGAAAAAAAGCAGGTTGTGCAAAGATATGTGTAGCTAATCCATTAATGTAGACATGCATATACACAGAAAAAATCTGAAAGGATATATAAAAACCTCTAAACAGTTATTCTAGAAGTATAATTGAGTTGGTCAAGAAGTAAGAGGACTTTAACTTTTCACTAGATTGATACATAGATGTAGATTTCTCTAATGTTTTACAACAGCATAGGTTTTTTCCCAGCTTTCCTGAGGTATAATTGACAATTTAAAATTGTATATTTTAAGGTATACAACCTGATGATTTGATGTATGTATACATTGCAAAATAATCACAATTAAACAAATTAACATATTCATCACCACCTCGTATGGTTATCATTTTGAGTGAGTGAGAGTGTGTATTGAGTGAGTGAGACGGTGTATGTGTATTGAGAACATTTAGGATCTACTCTCTTAGAAAATTAAATTTCAAATACTATACAAGACTTGGTTTTGTGTTGGGTTTTTTTAGTAGCTCTTTAGGAATGTTTTCATTCCTGACCTGCATGCACTCTTTGAGGAACACTGTTAACATTGGTTTGCCATACCTACTCAGAAAATTACTGTATTTTTCAGACCATAAGACGCACATAGGTTTTAAAGGACGAAAATAGGGAAAAAACTTTGAAGCAAAAAATGTGGTAAAATATTTAAGAACATAAATAACATAGTATTTCACCAATGTAAATGTAAACAGAACTCAACAGCAGCATTAACAACCATTATTCCTCCCAAATTGACGGGGGGAGCATGTCTTATAGTCCGAAAAATACGATGAGTGGTGAGCCTGCTTTAACTTCTTTTTTATTAAATTAATTTATTTTTTTATTGTTGTTCAAGTACAGTTGTCTCCATACCCCCGACCCACCCTTGAACCTACCCCCTTTGGCTTCGTCCATGTGTCCTTTATACATGTTCCTTGACAACCCTTCCTCAGTTTTTACCCATTATCCCTCTCCCCCTTCCCTTCTGGTTACTTGCAAACTATATACACATTGCTGTACATTAGATCTCCAGAAATTATTTATCTTGCATAACTGCAACTTTGTACCCCTTTGACTAACATCTCCCCATACTGAGTTATTAATTAATAATTTAAGGAATTTATGAAGTGTAATTAATTTAATCAATGAATTCAATAAAACTATTTGTTTAAAAGATTGCTTTTAAATCACAGCAAGTATGATGGGATATAATAATAGAAGACTGGTCTTACCTGGTGAACCCTGGAATTTGGCTCTTTTAACTGCAAGAGAAAAAAAGGCACCATGAAAAAATTAATTTATTTAGCCAACATTTCCTGAACACCTACTAGGTCAAGGTTAGAGTTAGATTTTTACATCTAAGTCCTTAGAAGAGAATAGAAACTGGGACTTCTAATCAAAGCTTGAAGGCAGAGTTAAAAGTCATTCAATCTAATCTGATACTGAACATAGAACTGTCTTACAGCCTCCTGACAAGGAAGTGGAGGGAACTAACTTACTCCCAGGTCAGGCAACCAATTTCAAGTCATATATCATTTTAATGGTTAAGTCACATACATTCCTTTTTTAAAACCTATCATAAAAATGTCCTCTCTTCCATTCATGCCCAAAGAAGAGCCTAACTGGCAAGATCTAGACAACAGGTTTAAGGACAGTGAGAAGTAACTTCTTTCTGGGAATAAGTAAATATCAAGAGGACCTCCTGTCCAAGAGTTGTTTCCAAAACTGTGTAAGAAGTGCCACACTTGGACTGCAGCCTGCCAGCTCCTAGGAAAGGCCAAAGACCACAAATGAAGGAAACTGCTAATTCTAGAATGTACTAAATATCTATCTAATATTTCTATCAATGAAGATTAGGACACGTGCCACAGGGGATGAAAAAGGCTAAAGGAAATCCCAACACACAATGCCTGAAAAGATATTTGAGGGTACGGATCTGCTATTCTCCTTGTCCTGCTTTACAAAAGTGAAAGCTTCACCTTAGCTTACATCCAACCCCAGCTTAGTATTTCCAAGAGATGAGTGATTATGTACCTTTCACAAGGTCCTCTTCATTTTCAGGAAGCACTTAGTGCTAAAAGCTTTATCTTTTAAAAAAAAATATTTATTTACAAATGGGGAAGGGAGGGAGGAAGAGAGGGAGAAAGAGGAAACACTGACATGTGAAAGATATACCCAACTGGGGGTGTGCAGGAAGCAACAGATCCATGTATCTCTTGCACATTTATGTTTCTCTCCCTCTCTTTCTCCCTCCCCTCCTCTCTCTCTAGAAGTAAATAAATGAGAAGCCAAAGAACCTATATGTACAACCCATGGACATGAACTAAGGCGGGGGGAATGCTGGAGGGTGGGGAAGTGCAGGGCAGAGAGGGGATAGAGGGGAGAAAAAAAATTGGGAATACCATAATAGCATAATCAATAAAGTACACTTTTTTTTAAAAAGGACACTCACCATAGTGAGCTAATTTAAAAAAAAAAGACTTTTATAACCAAAATAAAAATGTATTCCAAACTGAAATCCAAAAAAAATCTTTAAATAAAATTTTAAAAAATTTAATACATTACTCAAGATTAAAGATAAGGAGAGAATCTTTAAAAACAGCAAGAGAAAAGAAGAGTTACCTACAAAGGAGCTCCCATAGGACTATCAGCTGATTTCTCAAAAGAAAACTTGCAGGCAAGAAGGGGCTGGAAAGAAGTATTCAAAGTCATGAAAGGCAGGGACCTACATCCAAGATTGCTCTATCCAGTGAAGCTATCATTTAGAATGAAAGGCAGATAAAGTGCTTCCCAGATAAGGTCAAGTTAAAGGAGTTCATCATCACCAAGCCCTTACTATATGAAATGTTAATGGGACTTATCTAAGAAAAAGAAAATCACAAATATAAATAGTAAAGTGACAACAAACTCACAACTATTAACAGCTGAAACTAAAAATAAAAACTAAGCAAACAACTATAACAGGAAAAGAATCACAGAAATGGAGATCACATGGAGGGTCATCAGTGGGGAGGGAGAGGAAGGAGAATGGGGGAAAAGGTACAGGGAATAAGAAGCATAAATGGTAGGTACAAAATAGACAGGGAGAGTTAAGAACAATATGGGAAACGGAGAAGCCAAAGAACTTACATGCACAATCCAGGGACATGAACTAAAAACGGGGAGGAATAATGGAGGGAAGAGGAGTACAGAGTGGAGAGAAGTAAAGGGGAGAAAAAAATTGGACAACTGTAATAGCATAATTAATAAAATATACTTTAAAAGACAAATAAAATTAAATAAAATCCCTATGTTGGAGCACTAACCCTCAAGGTGATGGTATGTAAAGGTTAACCTTTTGGGTTAACTGGGTTTGGTGAGGTCCTGAGGGTAAGGTCCTCATGATGGGATTAGTGTCCTTATAAGAAGGAACCGGAAAGCTAGCTCTCTTTCCCTCTCCACCATGTGAGGATACAGCAAGAAGGTGGCCATCTGCTAGTCAAGATGAGGGCCTTGAGATGAAGATGAGGCTGTGGCTGGGGTAGAAGCCTAGAAATTCAAGCAGGGGTGGTAGGTGGTTTGGACCCACTGGACCACTGTTGTTTCCAGAAAGAGTTTGACTGGCATAACCTCTGGAGCAACTGTTGGCTGGCTCCTCTGGCTGATAGGCATATTGAGTTCAAGAGCCAGGTACAGCAAGGGCATCTGGTCATGGGCCAATGTGTTACCAGCAAGTGTAAGAAGCCCTCATCAACCCTGGGCAACAAGAATGGAGACCATGACCCTGGCAGCAAATCACACAACAGGCAAGCTGCAGGCCACAGTGAGGAACAGCCGCTAGCCCATTGCAAGCCAGGTGGGGATATCCTTATCAATGGGGCAAAAAATGTAGAGGCTACCACTGAGGTCTGCCAGCTGCCAACATCCTCAGGAGATTCTAGGAGGAAGCCCAAGACCAATGCCAAGGAGTCTTCCTCGCAGAGGCTGGAAGAACTGTTCAGGCACTATGAGGATAAGCAGGAGGATGCACTTGTGGAGGGAGGCACGGAGTGCTTTTGCAGTGACCTATGTGTTGACCCCACGGAATTTTCAGTGCTGTTCCTCGCTTGGAAGTTTCAGGCTGCTGCCATGTGCCAATTCACCAGAAGGGTGTTATCTGATGGCTATAAAGCACTGAATGCAGACAGAATCAGTGAGATCTGTGCACAGTTCCCTAGCCTTTTAACTGAAGCCAAACAAGAGGACAAATTCAAGGATCTCTACCAGTTTACATTTCAGTTTGGCCTGGACTCTGAAGAAGGGCAACAGTCACTTCATCGGGAAATAACCATTGCCTTCTGGCAGGCAATCTTTACTGAGAACAATCCTCCAGCATTGAACCAGTGACTAAACGCTCTAACAGAGAACTCCTCAGGGATCAACGTCATCCCCTGGGACATTTGGAACATGTTCCTTAACTTTACTCAGATGACTGGCCCCGACCTCAGCAACTACAATGAAGATGAGATGAGGCCTGACCAGGTCTCTACAATACCTTTGTGGAGTGGGAGATGGAGCAGAGGAAATAAGAAAGAGCTGGGGTAGGTGCCCGCAGTTCAGGATCCTTGGGCCTGTGTCCCCAGGAGCAAACTTCATGCTCTGCTCTGGAGAAGCCATGAGGGTCTGCCCACTGGCCTGGAGTCACCCAAGGAACTGGACCTTTCTGGAAATTACCAAAGATCTGGATGTTTTCTACTTTACACCTCTCTCTGCCTTGTATTTGAAAGCACTTTAAAATGCTGTATTATGTTTTAGGCATTTCTTTACTTTTTTGGTTATTTTGGTTATTTCCTTTGGGGTGGTCTCCCAAAATATTTGAACCTAACTACATGCAACCATGCTGTGTATTTTTTTTTCTTCTTCTTCCCCCCACCCCCACCTCCTCTTCTTCTTCTTCTTCTTCAAGGCTTCAGATAGAATATGCCTTTTTTTTTTTTTTTTTTGCACAAATTAGGTTTTGGGTAGGGGTGTGTTGAGCAGGGTGGGAAATGGGCCAGTTAGGCTGAAGTAACAGTGCCAGACCACAGTTTTCAGGACAGGTCTCTACTGTGTGTAGTGCCACCTTTTGGCTGAATTTAGGTTATGATAAAATTTTTTCTGATGTGAAATTAGACTTTAGTATGCACAAAGAAACCTCACATTAGTGATAGGGAGAGGAAGGAGGGCGGGAGGACTTCGGCCCATAAGGGCCTTGGGTGCAGAGGACATGCTGAGTGGGGAAGGAGAGCAGTAAGTGTGGGGTGGGCAGGCAGGGAGAAGCAGGATCCCTTGCCAGTGGGGGTCAGGACAGTGGTGGAAGAGGGCTCTTGTTTCATCAGACTCATCCTCCTCTGGCCTCCATTCTTTGCTTCCTCCAGTTCTACCAGTCCTGTTCACTCCCTGCCAGAGGCAAGAGCCATGGGCCACTCCTACCCTGCTCCATTAGATATCTTCCCAAGGGCTCAAGTACTGGGCCTGGCGCTGGCAGTGGGACAGCAGCCCCTGCCAGCAGATGTAGGTCTGGGCAGCTAGATCCTTGAGTTGGGTCCAGTGCATGGCCTGGGGGCTCTCCCGGATATGGGTGCTGATGTGACAGTCCAACTGCAAACACAGCAGCTGCTGCTCTCCCCCTGGTCTGGAGTAATGTCTTGGCAGCTGACCACCACACCAGCAAGTGTGAGGAGGCTGTAACACAGGTAGCAGACCTTGTGGTCTAGTTCAGCACTGGCCTTTGGCTGTTGCTACTGGCAGGGTGGCAAGTTCTCAGAGTCCAGGTACTGCCCAAGGGATAATGGCCTCATGAGGCTCAGGAGCCGGCTGAGCTCCACCAGCTTTCACTGGGAACAATGACCAACCAGCCTGGCCCTGAGCGGCAGGTCTGCCTAGGGCCAGCTGTAGTGTATGGGTTCTTGACTTTGTGTAGGAAAGACTTCACATGAATCCAGGTGACTATGAGGATACATTTATTGAAGCTGGGGACAGTGAAACAAGGAAGGTCTTAGCATAGAGGAAGCAACAAGAGAACCCAGGCTGGGCTCTCTGACTGGGAAGTCAGAGAAGAGGCAGCTCTGGGGACAGGTTCAGAGTGTTAGTCTGGGACCAGCTGCCAGCTGCCCATTGCCTTAGAGTTTAGGAGATCTGAGCCTGTGATGAAAGAAGTGGGGAAGAAGCAAAAGAAATGGTGAGGGCTTCTCCCTAGAGGGAGAGGCAGCTGTGATAATTATTTTTAAAGATTTATAGAGCTGACTAGCAGTGTTAACTGGTTACCACACTGCATTAATTCTGAGGTGAGGAAAAGCTCTTGGAGAGCCAAGGCCAGCAGAGACTGTTTGTAGTCTGGTGACAACCCCCTTTTAAGCTAATTTATCTGAAACCCCTCTTTCCTATGCTTCTGGCTCCTTCCTTCTGTGACCCATCACATTCCACGTTGAGTTTATCCACCAACATGCTGCACCTGCCAGTCAAGTGCGCAGTGTTTTTGGAACATGTACCAATAATCACTTAAGTGTCGGGTGCAGAGAAAACCATGCTACCTCAGTTTTGCCAGTGTTAGACCTTGATAGTGTTTTTTTATGAGTTTTCTGTATTTTCATGTTGTAAATGGAAATACATTTTTTTCCATTCGTCTCAGAGCCAAAGTTTCTGTTCCTGGTGGACCACCTGACTTGAAGGAAAACTGTGGTATGGGGCTCTGCTTGAAAACTTTTTATCTTTTGAGTATCATCAGCTTACTTGTCTGGCAAGTGCAGAAGCCTGGGGCTGGCCTGAACTCTGCCCAACAAATGCAGAAGTGTATTTAATAGTTAAATGTGTGTTCTTTCCCTTCTTGCTGTCCCCCTGTTGTCACTTACCCCCTAGGTATTATTTATTATCTCTTTGTTAATGTCAGGCTCATCTGGGATGATGTGATGACTGTTTAGGTTTACATGACTCTCTTCTCCTTCCACTCCCCATATATATCATATATATATTTCTATATATATCATATGTATATATTTCTATATTCCTTCCTGGTTTTTTGCCTGCTAAAAAGGGCCATAATAAAGGGAGGTGCCTTCAATATATGAAGTACAAGAAGAGTGCCAGGGAACATCATAATGGAGTTTGGACTATTTTCACAAATTGGAACGTGAATTTTCTCAGCTCCTTCCTCACAAGAGGGAGGCCCAGTTGCTGACTCCTCTGTGTGGTGGCTCCATGAGGCCAGCTTTGAACAACTGCCACACAGGAACTGACTCTGGTCCTGCCTCATTTCAGTAGATGGTCCTCTTATTATGTTTCCATTAAAAAAATCCTCAAAAAAAGTACTAGAAGGGTGGGTGGCATGAACTTATACAGTACAGAACAGATTGAAAAGAAAGTCTTCTAAATAAAAACTTACAAAAATATTTTTTAAAAAAAGGTAAAGGGCCTTCACCAAGAACTTAACCATGCTAGAAACTTGATCTTAGACTTCCCAGCCTCCAGAGCTGTGAAAAATGAATGTCTGTTGTCTAAGTCATCCAGTCTATGGTATTTTGCTGCAGTAGCCAGAGCTAAGACAACTGCATAGCTAGTGTTCATTGTCCATTCCTACAGAACTTTTACCTTGCTTTCAGTTATCAAGTATTATTGTTATGGGTTGAATTTTATTCCCCCAAAAATTGTGTGTTGAAGTCTTTACCCCCAGTAACTCAGAATATGATCTTATTGGAAAACAGGGTTATTACAGATGTAATTAGTTCAGATGAAGTCATTAGGGTAGACCCTGATCTATTATGACTGGTATCATTACAAAAAGAGGAAATAGGGCACAGAGAGACACACACAAGGAGTACACCATATGAAGATGAAGGCTGACGTGCTTCTACAAGCCAAGGAGTGCCAGCAAGCCAGCGGAAGCTAGGGAAGAGGCATGAAACAGATTCTCTCTCACAATCCTCAGAAGGAACCAACGCTGCAGGCACCTTGATCTTGGATTTCAAGCCTCCAGAACTATGAGACAATAACTTTCTGTTGTTTAAAGTCACCCAGTTTGTATTACTTTGTAATGATAGCCATGGCAATCTAATATAATTATAAGTAACCTTTGATGACTATCCCTACAGACCATCAGATGTATAAAAATTTTTCCTTTCTTAGGATAAAGTCCTAGAAGTGGAACTACAGTCAAGCAACACAGTTTTATAGCTCTTAACACATAATATCCCACAGGACTGGTCACTCCTCAACAGGCTTTCACACATCCCTTAACTTCTCCCCAAGATCTCCAGAGAAGGTTTGGGGAAGACTTATTAGTCCCCTTTCACACAGAGGAAAACAGGCTCAGGAAATTAGTAATGTACTAGTAATCAAACCCAGCATTCTTTTCAATAGACTAGAGCTGCATTGTCCAATACGGGAGCCAGCAGCTACATGTGGCTATTTAAATTTAAATTCATCTAAATTAAATAAAATTAAGATTTGGTCACTGGGTCATACCAGCCACATTTCAAAAGCTCAGTAGCTTCATGTAACTAGTAACCACCATGTTAAACAGAACAAACATGGAATATTTTCATTATCATGGAAAGTTTTATCCAACAGTGCTGAACTAGAGCATATGAAAATGTAGAATACAGCCTTACAATGCCTGGTACGACAGATCCTTGCATACTAAACCGGTTAACCAAGATGCAGTAGAGGACATCTGTAACACAGTAAGGGCAGGAAGCAAGCGAAGACACACTGAAGCACACGTAACAAAAGTCTGAGAAACACTGATCGGTTGCCTCTTCCACACACCTGGACCTGGGACTGCGCCTGTCACAACTCAGGCCTGTGCCCTGACAGGGTAGACACTCAACCCACTGAGCCACACCAGTCAAGACCTTACTGATTTTTTTAGAGAAAGAAAAACATTAATGTGAGAGAGAAAAATTGATAAGTTGCCTCCCATACACACCCTGACTACGTCTAACCCGCAACCTAGTACATGCCCTGACTGGAAATCAAACATGCCACCTTTTGGTGTACAGGACAGTGCTCCCCAACTGACTGACCCACTGGCCAGGCCAGTGTGCTGTTTTTAATAGATACCATTGAGAATTTAACCTGTGCCATGAATTGTGCACTAAACTTTTTAAAGAAATCTATACATAATTTAAATATTTAACCCATACAGAAAAACAAAAAGTATGACTACATATTTACCTACCAGTCAGACTGTACAGATCTCAACATTGTGCCATATGTGTTTCAGATTATTTTTACCAAAATGTAATAACATATTACAGCCCTGGCTGGTGTGGCTCAGTGGGTTGAGCACTGGCCTGCGAACAGAAAGGTTACAATTCAATTCCCTGTCAGGGCACATGCCTGGGTTGTGGGCCAGGTCCTGGTTGGGGGTGTACAGCAGGTACTGTTTCTCTCACATATTGATGTTTCTCTCCCTCTCTTTCTCCCTCCCTTCCCCTCTCTTTAAAAATAAGTAAAATTTTTAAAATATAATACATTACAAATACAACTCCAATCCCTACTAAACAACTTCCTTGAAGAATCCAGTATCCTAACATTGATATGTATCATTCCGGTCTAGACTTTCATTTTTACATATATGTTATATCCATAAACAATATACAATACTGCCTTTGCATGTTTCTAAATGTTAAATACTACATGGTATCATAATATATCTGTCTGAAACTTGCTTTTCTTCCCATTTTGATTTGCGATTTATCATTACTGATAAATGAAGCTTAGTTTATTCATTTAACTTAGTTTAGTTTAACATTTCACTTGATGAACACACCACAGTTTATTTATCTAAACTTCTACCGTGGGATTTTTAGGTCGTTTCCAAAGTCTTGCCATTACAAAGGATGCCTCAGTGAACATCCTCCTTCGTGCCTCCTTTAACCAAACACAAGAATTGCAGTCACTAGCTGCAGGGGATGCACATCTTCAACTTCACGAAGTTTACCTAACTACACTCCAAGTTGTCATATAAACTTACACTCTCACCTATTGTACATAAGTTCACAAAATAATACTTTTCAAAAAAAAAAGAAAACCTCCCTATGTCAACAGATTTTCCACATGCAGTAAAAAATTGAGTAACAAACCAGCTTTTATTTTATAGCTCTTGGAACAAAGACCAAATCTGTATAAACACAACAAAATCCAACAAGGCCAAAATACCCAAGCAGACTTCTCCAGGGCCATCTTTCCTTCAGTGTCCATCTATGAAACAGAAGGTATGCTAGGCAGTTAATCCTAACGACAATGTTACAAAATGTTTTTCAAAATTTTTTTTAATTCAGCCCAGGGTAAGAAATACATCTTGCATTGCAACAAAGTTCCCATCTGCTTACATACATATTTATGTACAGTATGAATGTATACTATGGAAACAAGTCTCACAAAACAGTACTTTCCCTTATTAGCTACAGCCCTGTATCTTTTTTCCCTAATACTGGTCACCCACTAAACTCATTTCAGAACTAATGAATCACACCTACAGTTTGAAAAAAAAAAAATGTTTGAAGTGGTATCTCATTGTGGGTTTAATTTGCATCTCTCTGATAGCTAGTGATGCTGAGCATCTTTTCATATGTCTCTGGGCCCTCTGTATGTCCTCCTTGGAGAAGTGTCTGTTCAGGTCTTTTGTCCATTTTTTAATTGGGTTGTCTGTCTTCCTGGAGATATTACCTTTAAGTGGAACATAATCAGCAAAACAAACAAGCAAGCAAAATATAACCAGAGACATTGAAATTAAGAACAATCTGACAGTAACCAGAGGGGAGGTGGGAGGAGATAATGAGGGGAGAAGAGGGTTAAGGGGAGAAGAGTTTTCAGGAACAGCTATAAAGGACACATGGACAAAACCAAGGGAGGGTGGAATCAGGGGAGGGAGGTGGGGATGGCTGGGGTGAGGGGGGACAACTGTACTTGAACAAAATGCAGACAACTGCACTTGAACAAAAATAAAATTTTTTTTTAAAGAAAAAACACTGCTTGCAGAGTATGCAATTCCCACTTTATAGATTAACTGAAACATGAAGAAGTTAAGTAACTTGCCTAAGGTCTCAGACTTAAACAGTGAAATCTGAAATTCAAACCCAGATTCTAAAGACAAACTTAATGCAGTCCACAGCTTTCTCCTCCAGTATTAATACTAATTCCACAAAAATCGAAACAGCTAATGCTTCGATTTATGCCCATGTGAACCAAGGCAAAGAAAAACAAATAAAATAAATTCTGTTAAAATATGGTGGCCTGGATAGAGTAATAAACAAAACCAAAGTTGCAAACCAGCAGTATACCTACAACTTCATTTATTCATGTACAGTTCTGAGAAAATCTTAAATATCATTGCTAAGCTTCTACCTGACTTCATTGCTGTTTATTATAACTTATTATAAGAGAAAACTGATAAAGTATACATAAATATGCTACCTTGTCCTTGAAAAATAAATTAATTTCCATAAGAATCAGCAAAATTCACTACCCGTAAGCTCCTTCTCAAACCAAAAGACAAACAATTACTTACGTAAAACTTCAGCTAACAAAGCCAATGACTAATTCTAAAGTAAACACAGTCCAGGCTATAACTGAGCATGTACAAGTGCTCAAATACATCTTTTTAAATGTTTTCTAAATAAATAAACCTTAGTTGGAATAGATTTCATTAATACACAATCAGATTTCTATGGTTACTATTTACCAGGACTCATTCAGGCCTGGTTATACATGGACAGCACAAGGTCAGTCTGGCCTTCTCTTCACCTAATTCCTTCATTAGGTGACTAATTCTTACAGGCTATAAAGGAGTACAAAGAAAAATTAGGACATTATTTAATTCATTCAGCTTAATGTTTTAACTTTTAATACCTAAAACCAGTATAGTTAAATCTTTTATATTACACATAAAGCTTAACCATTTCTTGGTCTTTATTAAAATCCATTAAATATCCCACAGGGAAGCCCACAGATGAGTAATTGCTGATACATACACACATTAAATCAAATCAAGCATTGAGCATTACTTACTATGTGAAAGATTGTGTAGTCCTGTTTAAGGTACCTCAAACTAGCTGCAAGTTAGAATTCAAGTCATTAACGTGAAGGAGGGGCATGCACACAGGGGATTTTTAATAGCTTACCTCCCCCTTCTCCAGACGCAATAAAGAGTGAGTGTACATGCTTGTGCGTGTGTGTGTGTGTGTGTGTGTGTGTATGGTTTTTAGCTGCGTAACTCCCTTTTCCAGTTGCTACAGAGCATAGATCTAAATCTCAAAAAAGGTAGAAAAGCAGCCCTAGGTGGAGTAGCTCAGTGGATTGAGCACGGGCTGTGAACCAAAGCATCGCAAGTTCGATTCCCAGTCAGGGTACATGCCTGGGTTGCAGGCCACAGCCCCCAGCAACCGCACATTGATGTTTCTCTCTCTTTCTCCCTCCCCTCCCTCTCTAAAAAAAATAATAAAATAAATAAAATCTTTTAAAAAAAAAGGTAGAAAAGCAAGTTTCCTGGACATAAAAGTAGCATTTAAAGATTTGTTATTTATTTTTAGACAGAGGGGGAGTGAAGGAGAAAGTGAGGGAGAGAAAATTGACGTGTGAGAGAAACATCAATTGGTTGCCTCTTGGAGACATCCCAACTGTGGATGGAACCCACAACCCCAGCATATGTCCTGACCAGGAATCAAACCAGTGACCTTTCACTTTGTGGAATGAAGACTAAGCAACTGAGCCACATGAATCGGGACTAGAAGTAGCATTTATGGAACATGGCAGAAACACCTGCCATCACCCTGAAAGGAGAATAAGGTTATAATTGACTTTAGATTGGAGTTCTGCTAGAGGTAGCTGGATCATTCCAACTAAGCAACAGATACACTACAAAGATATGTTTGCAGCCAATCCTTACATATCAAATACTGGTGTCTTATTTCATTTCAGCGATTCATTGTGGTTTGTTTCATTACAGTGAACTTTTAACAGGGAGCAGATTGGAATTATTGATGCAGTAATTAATACTTTCCCTTCCTTGTCTATTTTTTAAAAGATTTTATTTATTTATTTTTAGAGTGGAGGAGGGAGAGAAACATCAATGTGTGGTTGCCTCACGAGCACCAGCTGGGGACCTGGTCGACAATCAGGCACATCCCCTGACTGGGAATCGAACTGGTGACCCTTTGGTTCACAGTCCGGTGCTCAATCCACTGAGCCACACCAACCAAGGCTATTTTGTCTGATTTTTTTATATACATTTTCAAATAGTTTAAAAACTGCTATAATTTCAAATGAGTCATTACATTGCCATCTTTTAGTTTACTAAAGGTTTAGCTTGCTAGAAGTTTGTAAAAGATCCTTTCCAGTTTCCAAAAACCAAAGATATAAATGCAGACGCCTTGTCAAATTCTGATCTATAATATTCCACTAGGAAAAATAAATCAGTATACAAAGTACAAAGCCACTTTATTTTAAAAAAAAATAGCCCTGGCTGCTGTGGCTCAGTGGATTGAGTGCCAGCCTGCAAACCAAAGGGTCGCAGGTTTGATTCCCAGTCAAGGCACATGCCGGGTTGCGGGCCAGGTCCCCAACAAGGGGCACTTGAAAGTCAACCACACATTGACGTTTCTCCCCCTCTCTTTCTCCCTCCCTCCACTTCTCTAAAATAAATAAATAAATAAATAAATAAATAAATAAATAAATAAATAAATAAAATAAACACACACAACAGAGAAGACCAGTTATAATTTTTATTTTTCTCTTGATGTATTTTCCAAAATGTCTAAAGTGTGTATATATTGCTCTTATAGATGTGAAAAAATAATTGTCACCAAAGAGGTTTCCCTTACCACTACAGATGAAATCTGTTCTATTTTAACTGTTCCTGTATAACATTGCTTGTCATATTCTGTTCTATAACATATTACATTCTCTCATATCTGTCTCGCCTGTTCGAGTGCAAACCAATTGGAGGATGGACCTGTTCATCTTTGTGAGCAACACAACAGTGCCTTAATTTGTGTTCACTAAGGCTATATTGTGCTTCAACTGAAAACAGTAAGACACACTAGGCTAATTTCACATAGAGCACAGGCCCTTAGTCTCTGGAATAAACTGCTGTTGAATTCACACACAAAAAAAATAATATAGCTACTAAATTCGTGTACCAACATTATAATTCTTTCAACTAGGTATATTCAAGGCTATTAAATGTTAACATCTTCAAGTATCATTTGCCTAAGGCCAGCAGACCAGCACTCTGCCAGATGTAGCCAGGCAGAAAAGACTATAATTTTATCTCCTGAGTCGACTTGGTATAGAAAGGCCCAATTTAATGATTACCTTGCTTAGTTTACATGAAAGTGGCTACATTTCAGTGGAAGCCCAATTAATTCCCAGGCATGTTTTATACCTTATGCGAGGCTTCATGAATTGTTTCCAGCTCCCAAACTTTTCAGAACATTGTGCCTACCACTCTGCACTGGCTACATTCTTTAAAACTGCAGAGTATTTTCATGTCTATTGACCCTCACTCCAATCCAGTGAGAATGGTACACGCATTGTCTTTCCCATTTGACAGAAAATGATTCTGAATGAAGTTAATAGCCTTATAGATAAAATTTTAGCCATCACCTTATGAGACTCAAAACAGAATTTTCTGGAATCCAAAATCCTGGATTCTCCATTATTCAACATGTCCTCACAAGGAAAAAAAAAAAGGAACTTAAGTTGTGAACACTATTAAACTAGAGCCATAATGAACTCTCCAGCCTATAAAACACCTGACATAATATTGCCCCTGAATACATACTAAACAAACAGAAACCACAGGTATAGTGAAACTGACTTACAACCAATGGTGCAAAAGGTAATCTTCCCCTAAGCATCATTTTTAAAATAAGACTTCTTTCATGTTCCAAAGCACTATCTGATATTATTAATTTTGTAGTTTACATTTTATAAGCCAGAAAATCTAAATTCAGCTTTACTGTATGTAAAGATATTAACTTCTGTGGACCCAGTGAACTCATCTGTAAAATGAGAATATAATAAAGATAAACTAACAAGGTTATTTTGAGAATTATTAATCCTCACCTGCTTATTAGTAAAGAGCTTGGCAAAGAGTAAAGGCTTACTAAATGTTAGCTTCAGTATTTCACTGGTTCTAAGACGGTGAGACATTATCTCATATTTTAAGAACTCTGAAATAAAAATGTGTCTTAAAAACAACAACGTGGCCTAGGCCAGGTAGCTCAATTGGTGAATGCGTCATCCCAATATGCCAAGGTTGCAGGTGTGATCTCTGGTCAGGGCACATACAAGAAGCAACGAATGAATGTGAAAATAAGTGAAACAACAAATTGAAGTCTCTCCCACCCCCCTACACATCTCTCTCTAAAATCAATAAGTAAAAACAAATTAATTAAAATAATGATGTGTCAACCCATAGTATTTTTTTCAATGGTACATAAAATCTCTAGCATCCTGTAGTCAATGAAATGCAGCATATTATGATGACAATGCTGAATAAATGTTTACCCTGCCACCATTCCTACACCCAACAAAAAATACAAGACCAGTCCTGGCTGGTGTAGCTCAGTGGATTGAGCATGACCTGTGAACCAAAGGGTTGCCGTTTTGATTCCCAGTCAGGGCACATGCCTGGGTTGCAGGCCAGGTCCCCAGTGTGGGGCATGCAAGAGGCAACCACACATTGATGCTTCTCTCCCTTTCTCCTTCCTTTCTCCTCTCTCTAAAAATAAGTAAATAAAATCTTAAAAAAAAAATACAAGACCAAATCTACACCTCTCACCCTGATCTCCCAAGTCATGTTTCCAACTATAACATATGGACAGACTGCCAGCACCTCAAATTTAAGAGGTCTAAAACCAAAATTATCATCTTCTCAGAAGCTGTTACTCTCTTCTGCTTCCTATCCCAATTACTGACACCATAACAAAAAAAACTTGACTCTACCTTGACTTCCTTCCTCTTCCTCTCCTGAGGCCTTTCCCTCTCTCAGTTGGAATCAAACATTCCATTTCTAAAACCCATTTTATTTTGTACCTCTGTTTTAGAAATTACCAAACTGTATCTTACAACATATTTAGTTATACACATGGCTACATCTTAAGCCTCTACAAAGAGAAAATAAAAGGGGGCTAAAAGTAAGTTACTATCCAAGAGTAAAAGTTACTATAACAAGGAAATTTCACACACATGATCTCACTTTAGCTTTAATTTTCAGCCCTGGCTGTTGTGGCTCAGTGGATTGAGTACTGGCCTGTGAACCACTGGTTTGACTCCTGGTTGGAGTACACGCCTGGGTTGCAGGCCAGATTCCTCAATGAGGACGCACGAGAGGCAACCACACATTGACATGTCTCTCTCTCTCTCTTTCTCCCTCCTTTCCCCTCTCTCTAAAAATAAATAAATATTTTTTAAAAAGCTCTCCCTATTAAAAAAAAAGTTTAATTCTCAACTCTCTGAGGTACATTGAACAGATGGTAACACTTCATTTTGAAATTATGGCTTAAAAGTAAAGAGGCTTGCCAAAAGAAAAAGGAGGTGAGGAGAGTGCCCAAACTGTATGGAGGGAAAGGCTGAAAAGATACACATCAAAATATCAACTCTGAGGGGTCCCTCGTGGCCAAAGACAGGCAATTTATATATCCATAAGGATAACAACCACATTCATTGAAACACATCAAATATGTGTAAATCTATGATATCATAATAATACTGAAAACAAGAGAAACTGATTAGCCATTATTAAGGATGCTTAATGGACCAAATCACTATTTTGAAAATTGGTAAATAAAAGAATCAAGCATGTATCCCAACTTTCTTAGAAGAGCCCACTTGGTAGGTAAATAGAAAAGATGGGGAAGTTTTTCTTTATTGAAATATTCCAGCTAATAAATGAAGATAGGGTGATTAAATTAAAATATCACCAGTTTGTAGCCTAATGAATTAACAGACTAGATATTAAGCATCAACGAGCACTAACATCACAAAAAAAGAGAGAGAAAAACAACTAGACATTCTGGACTTTCTGATTAAGAACCCAACACCACCCATGTCGTAGCCTTAGAAGAACAAGGAGAAGGAGGAGGTACAGAGAAGCGGTGGAGGAGAGGGAGGAGGGAGGAGGAAGAGGAGCTGAACAAGCTTCTGAATCTAACATCAACATTATAGGAAAAATATACACAGTCTGTCCAGAAAAAGTCCAGCCATTGTTAATCTGACAAGAACAGTTTGCACATCAGTGTAACCTGGCAGCCAAGGAGAGTGGACTGGAATATGCATGTGTGAACAATGAAGACTTCATTCTACTAGTCAGTGGGGGCAGTAGACAGACACCATGGAGTATGTGTACTGTGTGCCTGTAGCATTCGAAATGACTGAGCAAGTAGAAAGCAACAAATCTGCATCAAATTTTTGTATTAAGCTTGAACATTCCTGCATGGAGGCTATTCAGATGATTCAGAAACCTTTGGGGAAGATGCAATGAGCGTAGCATGAACAAAAGTGTGGCACAAACACTGCAAAGGTGGTTGAGAATTTGCTGACAGTGATCCGTGTTCTGGAAGGCCTGCAACAAGCAGAACACCTGAGAATGCTGAAAGTGTGCGAGTAGTGATCACCAAAGACTGGCTACTGACAGTGCGAGAACTAGAAACTGATCTGGGATCCCAAAAACTACTATGTCCAAGATTTTGACACAGCATCTTGACATGAAATGTGCCATGGCAAAATTTGTTTCATAGCTTTTGCTACCAGAGCAAAAGGAACATCATGCTGCAGTTGCTAATGACTTGATTCAAACAGCTACCAATGAACAAGATTTTCTCAACAAGGTCATAAGCAGAGGGGAATTGTGGGTCTACGGCTATGACATGGTAACAAAGGTCCAGTCATCTGGTTCTCCATGCCCAAAGAAGGCATGGCAAAGCCACAGTGAAATCAAGACCATGTTAACTGTTTTTTTGACTGGGAAGGTGTACTCCCCTCCAAGACAAACAATTATTAAGCGAGTACTACCTTATTAATTGATCTTTATCAGTTGAAAGACGCAATATGATGAAAATGGCTGCATCTGCGGGCTACTGATGATTGGCAGTTTTATCACAACAATGTGCCCACTCATGCATCACATCTCACGTAGAGTTTTTTGGCAAAATATCAAATCACCCAGGTGACTAAGCACCCCCTACAGCCCAGATTTGTCACCGTGTGACTTCTGGCTTTTCTCAAAACTAAAATCACCTTTGAAAGGGAAAAGATTTCAGAACGTTGATGAGATTCAGGAAAATACAATGGAGCAGGTGATGGTGATTCCAACAAAGGATTTTGCAGAGTGTTTTGAACAGTGGAAGAGACGCTGGGAGAACTGTGTGAGGTCCCAAGGTGCCTACTCTGAAGGGGATGGAGGCATCATTGTCCTATGTCCAGTGTTTCTGGCATCTCGTACCTTCTTCAATAAATGTCTCTATTTCTCATATTACATGGCTTGATACCTTCTGGACAGACCTTAAGAACATGTTAAACTATGCCACAGGGATATAATCAGCAAAACCCAGTGTGAAAACAAGATATGATCCAGTTTCTTCAACAAACAAACCGCAAAGGGTATGGGAGATGAAGGTGAAACCTACAGATTAAAAGAGACAGCCCTAGCAGGGTAGCTCAGTTGGTTAGAGCATCATCCCTATACACCAAGGTTGTGGTTTTGATCCCCTGTCAGGGCACATACAAGAATCAACCAATAGCCCTGCCTGGTGTGGCTCATTGGTTGGGGCATCATCCAGTAACCAAAAGACTGTGGGTTCAATTCCCAGTCAGAATACATACCTAGGTTGTAGGTTCAATCCCTGCTCTGGGCACATATGATCCCCAAGCACACACAATCCCCTGGGTGTAATATCCCCTATCCAGGTGCCTACAATCCCCAGTTTGGGCATGTATGGAAGGCAACCAATTGATATTTGTCTCATATGAATGTTTCTTTCTCTCCCTTCCTCTCTCTATAAGAGCAAAGAAAAAAAATGTCCTTGGGTGAGGGTTAAAAAAAAAAAAAGGAATCAACCAATAAATGCATAAGTAAGCGGAACAACAAATCAATGTTTCGCTCCCTTCCTCTCTCTCTAAAATCAATCAATAAATAAAAAATTTAAAGAGACATAACAGAACTATCAACCAACAGCAAACGTGTAGACCTTATTATAATCCTGATTCAAATACTCAAACTGTAAAAAAGAAAAAACTATAACATTTCTGAACCACCTGGAAATTCAAATGCTGGATATTTAATGGAATTTAAAAATTGTCTAAAATGTGACATTGGTTTTGTGGGCTTTTTAATTTTTATTTATTGATTTTTAGAAAAAGAGAGAGAAAGGGAGGGAAACAGGAGGGGAGAGACGGACAGACAGACATTAATTTGCTCTTCTACTTATTTATTGTGGGGTTTCCTCCCACATCCCAAAGATGTGCACATCAGGGGTAAGTTGGTGTGTCTAAATTGCCCCAGTCCGAGTGGGTGTGGGTGTGGGTGTGAGTGCACCTTGCGATGGAAGAGCATCCTATCCAGGGTGGATTCCCACCTTGCACCCTGAGCTGCTGGGAGAGGCTCCAATTACTCATGACACTGAACTGTAATAAACAAATTGAAAAATTATCTTTTTAAAAAATTTTTCTTAAATGTAAGTACAGCTCACATTTATTTTCATATTTAATATTAGAAGTATTTGGGGGTTTTATTTAAAGGTTAGGTGATGTTTCTGTGACCAGAAATATGCCATAGGACCTTAACTCTTATTTATGTCAATTAGCCTATGGTAAAATCGGTTTTGTTATATATCATTTCGCTCCAAGTCACAGTTTCCAAGAACTTTTAAACTATGTTGTAAGTGAGGATTTATAGTATATATAGGGTTTGATATTATCTGTAGCTTGAAACATCCACTGGGGGGGTCTGAAAACATATCCCCGCAGATAAGGGGGGACTCCTATATCAATCATACTTCAATTTTTAAAAAGTTCAAAAACAGGCAAAACCTTTATGCTCAATTTTGCTGTGAACCTAAAACTGCTTTAAAAACAATGAAGTTTGTTCATTTAAAAGACACTAAACTACCCTTTGGTATTGGGGTCAGATAATGTTACCTTTGGGGAAGCGGGAAGGAGCAGTAACAGAGGAAGGATAAGGTGGGTGTCTGGGGCTGCTGACTAGCAGTGCTCTCTTTCTTGACCTAGTTGGTAGTTACATGGGTATGTTCACTTTGTGACAATTCAGTGAGCCTTACACTTCAGATACATGTACTTTCTGTACATATGTAATAAGTCAATAAAAAATATAATATACAAATAGCAAATCTCTGATTTTTAGTAAAAGACAGTCCACTAGAAAATATGTATAAAACACTACCCAAATTTAAAGAATATTGCTTTAAAAACTGGAAAAATAGTACAGTATTTTCCCACTCCAGCAGAGCTTTAACTTATTCTGCTTACCCCAAGTCATACCTAACAGTCCTAATGGATTCTGGGTTTATATAAGAAAGGAGATGTTTTAAAACCTACTAGATCCTTTGGGCTCTGATCTACTATATAGAGATGTATCATAAACAGGCACTGAGGAGGTACTCAACAAATGTTAACTAATGATACACACCCCAAACTTTAAACAAACTTGCATAGCAAAGTCTGAAATATAGCACAGGTAAAAGAGGATAAAAACTCAGTCTGCTGGCCTAAAGACTGCAACTTCCAGAAATCCCTCTTTCACAGAATTACAGAATGTACTGCTTACAAGGAAGAGAATAATTTATGACAACAGCTATCTATGGCAAAGGAAATTGGTGCTTCCCCCTTCACTGCTGCCTGGCTCAGACAAGGTACAATCAACTTCCTGATGCCACAGCTAAGCAAGAGGAACCCAGCAGCAACTCTGCTTATAAGGCAGGGACTACAATGTGATGTAAACCCGGCAGCAAGGAGTTAGCCGAGGAAGATGACAATAATGTTGCGGGAAAGTTGAGAAGTATTTGACTCTAAAATCTAAACTCTAAAATCACTACCATTCCTACTTTCCACAGTGACAGTAAATCAAAATACAAATGACCCTGAAAAACTGGAAAGTTACGGGCACTGGACCCCACTCCCACAGTCAAAACTCCACACTTAACTTTACCTCCCAAAAAACTTAGCTACTAATAATAGCCTGCCATTGACCGGAAGCCTTACTTGCAACATAAAGTCAATTAACAGATATTTTGTATGTTATATGTATTATGTATTATATCCACACAATAAAGTATGCTAGAGAAAAGAAAATGTTAAGAAAATCCTAAGGTGCATCTGAGTTTTTTCAAATTGTCACAAATCTCCAAATATTGTTCCAACATGTTTACTGAAAAAAATATGCATATACATGGACCTATGTAGTTCAAACCCCTGTTTTTCAAGGTTCAACTCTGTATCTTTGGGACCTCATGTATCTTTAGGGTCTCATGTGTCCTAAGTGTCCATCAGTGTTCACCTTCTAAGAGTTTCTCAATAGTACCCTTTCAGTTAAATAGATGGCTATGTGATGATAAATTATGATAAGCTTTTCTAAGGGCAAGTCACAATATTAATCAACTTGGCATAGTTCTCATCACTAGTGACATTGTTTTATCCCGTTTTAAAAACACAAGTAATAATACAAAGAATACATAAAAGTGCAGGAAAATAACAGTTCAATTTCTTCTACAGCTCACTTCTTCTACCTCTGTGACTTTCTTTTTTTTATTGATGTTCAAGTACAATTGTCTTCATTTTCAACCCCCACCACACCATCCCTGCCTCACACCCTCGAACCAACCCCCCTTTGGCTTTGTCCATGTGTCCTTCATACATGTTCTTTGATGGTCCCCCCTACTATCCCCTATTTTCCCTCTCCCCACCTCCATTCTGGCTACTGTCAGATTGTTCTTTGATTGTGACTTTCCAAATAAACTATATCTTATTTTTAAAAAACAGAGAAAATTATAGATCAAACTTAAGAGCTGAGTTCTTTGGTCTTTTTGATAGTCACAAAATATTACCTACTGGTGAAACACCTACCTCTAATAGAGAATGCTGACCTGAGAGACCCTGAGGCATTTGGTTTGCTAATGGTTCCAGGTAAGCATAAGTATTATGCCAGGAAAACAGCAATGAGCAAATCACACAAAGTCCTGATGGAAATCTTATTGGAGATCCCTAAACATAACAAAACTATCTGCAAGGATGTTCACTATAGCATTTTTTAAAACATATTTCATTGATTATGCTGTTACACTTGTCCCATGTTTTTCCTCCCCTTTATTGCCCTCCTCCCTGCACTCTACCCCTCCCACCAGCATTCCACACCCCTTAGTTCATGTCCATGGGTCATAAATATAAGTTCTTTGGTTTCTCCATTTCCTATACTATTCTTAACCTCCCTCTATCTATTTTGTACCTATCATTCATACTTCTTATTCCCTGTACCTTTTCCCCTATTCTCCCCGCTCCCATCCCCAACCCTGCTGATAACTCTCCCTGTGATCTCTATTTCTGTGATTCTGTTCCTGTTAGTTGTTTGCTGAGTTTGTTCTTGTTTTTTTTTTTTTTAGGTTCAGTTGTTGATAGTTGTGACTTTGTTGTCATTTTGCTGTTCATAGTTTTGAAGATCTTCTTTTTCTTAGATAAGTCCTTTTAACATTTCTTTTTTTTTAATATATCATATAATAAGGGCTTGGTGATGATGAACTCTTTTAATTTTACCTTATCTGGGAAGCACTTTATCTGCCTTCCCATTCTAAATGATAGCTTTGCTGGATAGAGCAATCTTGGAGGTAAGTCCTTGCCTTTTGTGACTTGGAATACTTCTTTCCAGCCCCTTCTGGCCTGTAAGTTTTCTTTTGAGAAATCAGCCGATAGTCTTATGGGAACTGCTTTGTAGGTAACTGTCTCCTTTTCTCTTGCTGCTTTTTAAGATTCTCTCCTTATTTTTAATCTTGGGTAAAGTATTTATGATGTGCCTTGGTGTGTGCTTCCTTGGGTCCACCTTCTTTAGGACTCCCTGATCTTCTTGAACTTCCTGGAAGTCTATTTCCTTTGCCAGATTGGGGAAGTTTTCCTTCACAATTTTTTCAAATACATTTTCAATTTCTTTCTCTTCCTCTTCTACTGGCACCCCTATGATTTGGGTGTTGGAACATTTACAGTTGTCCCAGTGGTTCCTTAAGGCTCTCCTCATTTTTTTGAATTCTTATTTCTTCATTCTGTTCTGCTTGAATGTTTATTTCTTCCTTCTGTTCCAAACCACTGATTTAAGTCCCAGTTTCCTTCCTGTCACTGTTAGTTCCCTGTATATTTTTCTTTATTTCACTTCACATAGCCTTCAGTTTTTCCCTATTTTGTGACCATTCTCAACCATTTCTGTGAGCATCCTGATTACCAGTGTTTTGAACTCTTCATCTGATAGGTTGGCTATCTCCTCATCACTTAGTTTCATCTGTTCTTTCATCTTGGTCATACATTTTTGTCTTGGCAACCCTGTTACATTGTAAGGGTTGGAGCTTTGGCATTCACCAGGGCAGGGCAACCTACAGAGCTGTGCTGTGGTGCTATACGTAGGGGAGGGGTCCAAGATGGAACAAATCTGCTTGCTCACCTCTCAGCCAGCTTTCAGTCACTTTCCCAGCTACCCACAAGCAAATTGGGCTTTTCTGGTGCTGATTCCTGAGTGTGTGGGTTTGTGTACATTCTAGGACCCTGTAGGTCTCTCCAGCAAACTCTCCTGTGAGGCTGAAAGTTTTTCCTACTACCTCAACCTCCACAGATTTTTTCAGTCAGAGGTTTTGAGGCTTTATTTCCCTGAGCTAAAGCCCTGAGTTGTATGGTCTGTCTCACTCCCCAGTTGTTCCCAGTTTATCCACACACAAATGTGGAACTCCCTGGTCCTCCAGCCACTGCCTTGCTGGGCATCCTCTCTGCCCCAGCTGCCCGTCTCTGCCCCTCCTACCAGTCTGAATGAATGATTCTTCTTTAATTCCTTGGTTGTCAGACTTCCATACAGTTCAATTTTCTGGCAGTTCTGTTTGTTTTTTTCTTTTAACATTTGTTGTTGTCCTTCTTTTAGTTGTGTGAGGAGGCAAAGTGCGTCTAGCTATGCCTCCATCTTGGCCAGAAGTCCACTACAGTATTGTTTATAATAGAAAATGAAAAAAATTCTAAATGTTCATCAATATGAAAAGAATTAAATTGCATACATTCTAATGGAACACTCCACAGCCATTAAAAAGAATAATGTAGACTCACATAAGCTGATAGGCAAATGTGACAATTTTTTTAAAGCTGAATATTATACACATCCAATTATAGTATGTATATGTGTATATATAATGAAAATTTCTAGAATATGCAAGAAACAGTAAAAGTAGTTACCTCTGGAGAGTGAAAATAAGGACTGGGGACAGGAGAAGTTTTTCCTCTTAATATCCTAAAGTGGTTAAGTTTCTTATACATATTCCATTATAATAAGGACAAAACAATGAAAGTAATGAACAAAAGAGTTAACAATGGTGTTGAGGCAGTGTTAGGACAAAGGTAACTTTTATTTTTCCCTTTAGTTTCCTTTTTATACTCTTCTGCATTTTCTTAATTTTCTATGATTAATAATATATTAGTATATCTTGCTTTTCAAATCCCCAAAGCTATTATTGTTTTTTTTTTATTTTTTAAGTCAAGTGTGATCACTTCTGGTTCAAATTAGAGGAGGAAAATACATAGTTCAATTATGAACACTGTGACAATTACAAAAATATATGGAGAGATTCAATTCTGAAAATGCTTTTGTTTGTAGAAACTAGTCAGGAACACCAAGAGAGTGAAGTTAAAGAAAAATCTTGATTTAGTTTAGTTTATTGGAGTAGCTCATGTCAAACTGGCACCTATGGAAGCAAAAAGAAATCAGTATTCTGAAGCTATGTCAAACATTTGCAGAAAGATTAAGTAATATCTATAAAAGGGTGGGGTTCTTAAAAAGATTTTATATATTTTATTTTTAGACAGAGAGGAAGGGAGCAAGAAAGAGAGGGAAAGAAACTTTAGTGTATAGTTGCCTCTCACATGTACCCTACTGGGGACCTGGCCCACAACTCAGGCATGTGTCCTGACTGGGAATTGAACAAGTGACCCTGTGGTTCACAGGCCAGCACTCAGTCCACTGAGCCACACCAGCCAGGGCAAAAGGGTGGTTTTTAAAAATTTTTTCAACTCTAACCTCAACACTCAGCATGGACATCCCTTTTAGAACACTCTTACCACTCATTCAAATCCTGCGTAAAGTATCCTGTGTCAAAAACTCTTTGCACTTTCAGTCAATATGGCAGCATAGGTAGACATGGCTTGTGTCTTTGCACAACCACATGAAAATTACCACTAAAATATAGAACAACCATCACTCAGAACTGTCAGAAATTAACTTGAATGGTAGTCTGACAACTAGGGAATTAAAGAAACCACACCCATTCAGACGGGTAGGAGGGTCACAGACACAGAACAGGCTGGTCCCTCACCCACTTGTGTTGGATAAAAATTCAGGAGGGTTATCTCAGGAGCAAGGAGTCCCAGTCCTACACCAGGGACCCTCAGGCAGGGTTTCAATGCCAGGAAGATAAGTCCCCACAACTTCTGGCTTCAAAAATCATTGAATCAGTAGAAGAAACTGCTGGAGCCCCAAGCAGTTCCTCTTAAAAAATCCACACACAGACTCACCTACTCAGACTCACTCACTCTGAGCTCCAGCACCAGGATAGCAGCTAGAAAGACACCAATGATATACAGGGAGAAACTGAAGTGTCTGGTATCAAGGAAGCAGAAGCCATTGTCCCTTTTCTAAACCCTCCTCCACAGAGTGGGGAAGCTGGTGCCATATCTGAGACTCCATCAGCCTCATTAACACTGTTTGATTAGCCTTGCAGATCCCCAGAGACTCTGCCCCACCCAATTTACAGGCCCACCCAAGCTGCTTTTCCACATGAATGGCTTGTCTTGGTTCCTGCTTCTCAACTTCCTAAATCCTATCAAATAAGCAACAGCTGGCCTCAGTGATTCCTAGGCCCAACACCAGCAGCAGTCAGCCTAGATTCATAGCTTGGCTTCACCTGGGAATCTCCAGGCCCAGCACAGATAACAGCCATCTCAGATTGCTTTATATTTCAGGCAGGGTGGCCCTGGGTAAAACATAGGTGGGGGCTGACTTGGCCTGCACCACCTGGGAACCCCAAGGCCAGTGCACCCAGTGGACAGCTACAGACCACGTTGGAGCACCACCACCCTGCCCCAGCACAGCTGATCCTCCTTGGAGGGTGGGTTGGTGGCCGGTGGTCACAGCCAATCCTTGCAACTGACTGGCCTCGGTAAATCCCTCCCATCGATTTGCCAACAGCAACCAAGGCCCCACTACAAGAGGGTGTACTCAGCCCACACGAAGGGTGCACACTACATACCCAGCTTGAATGATAGGGGAGGCTATGTCACTGAACCTACATTAGACCACACTACCAAGACACAGATTCAAAGCAGCTCTACCTAATACACAGAAACAAACACAGAGAGGCTACCAAAACAAGGAGACAAAGAAACATAGCTCAAATGAAAGCACAGATCAAAACTCCAGACAAACAGCTAAACAAAATGGAGATAAACAATCTATCAGATGCAGAGTTCAAAACACTGGTTATAAGGATACTCAAGAAACTTAGTGAGGACCTCAGCATCATCAAAAAAGACCCAGTCAGAAACAAAGGATACACTGATGGAAATAAAGAACAATTTACAGGGAAACAACAGTACAGTGGATGAGGTCAAGAATCAAATCGATGATATGAACATAAGGAAGCAAAAAACAACCAATCAGAACAAGGAAAAAAAAAAAAGAATCCAAAAAGTCAAGGATAGTATAAGCAGCCTCTGGGACAACTTCAAGAGTTCCAACAGCTTCATCATAGGGGTACCAGAAGAAGAAGAGAAAGAGCAAGAAAATGGAAATGTATTTGAAAAAATAATTAAAGAAAACTTCCCTAATTTAGTGAAAGAAATAGACATGCAAGTCCAGGAAGCACAGAAAACCCCAAACAAGATGGATCCAAAGAGGCCCACTCCAAGGCACATCATAATTAAAATGCCAAAAGTTAAAGAGAGAACCTTAAAAGCAGCAAGAAAAAAGAAGTTAGTTACCTACAGGGGGGTTCCCATAAGACTGTCAGCTGATTTCTCAGAAGAAACTTTGCAGACTAGTGGGATTGGCAAGAAATATTCAAAATCATGGAGAGCAAGAACTTACAACCAAGACTGCTTTACCCAGCAAAGATATCATTTAGAATCAAAGGGGAGATAAAGAGCTTTGCAGACAAGAAAAATCTAAAGTTCATCATCACCAAACTATTATTAAAAAAATGTCAAAGTAACTTATTTAAGAAAAAGATCGCCTTGGCTGGCGTAGCTCAGTGGATTGAGCGCGGGCTGCGAACCAGGCATTGCAGGTTCGATTCCCAGTCAGGGCACATGCCTAGGTTGCAGGCCATGTCTCCCAGCAACCGCACATTGATGTCTGTCTCTCTCTCTCTCTCTCTCTCTCTCTCTCCCCCCCTCCCTTCCCTCTCTAAAAATAAATAAAATAAAATCTTAAAAAAAAAAAGAGTTTAAAGTGTGTAGAAAGGTAAGATGACTGAGGAATTGAGGAAATTTTCAACAAACAATGTAGATTATAAACTTGAAAAGGAAGAACACATTTTTGATAAGCAGAAAATACAGAAGGAAAACCATTTTGGGAATACAAATCCAGGACAGTGCAGAGACAGGAATGAACCAAGTTAATATTACAGCAAACTACCTGTACAAAGATAGGCACGAATAGAACCAAAAAGGAGGGCTGGAGTCAGGCTACTTACATTAAGAGCCCTTAACCTGAATGATTGAAGGGTTAGATCAAGAAATTGACTTCTTGCCCTGGCTGGCATAGCTCAGTGGATTGAGCGCAGGCTGCAAACCAAAGCAGCGCAGGTTCGATTCCCAGTCAGGGCACATGCCTGGGTTGCAGACCAGGTCCCCAGTGGGGGCCACATAAGAGGCAACTACACACTGATGTCTCTCTCTCTCTCTTTCTCCCTCCGTTACTGTCTCTAAAAATAAATAAATAAAATATTTTAAAAAAAGAAAAGAAATTGACTTCTTAATTGAGATGGTCAGGATGATTAAAATCAGTATTAGTTTTCCAATTTCTATATCAAATCAAAGACTGCTTGAATTTTGACTACAAAAAAAAGTGTTTCTGATTCAATTCTACCCCAAGACAAACAGAAATTGAGCTGTTCTACCATATGATTACACAGGCTTCCTTCAGAACATGAATAACATTCCTAACTGCTAAGATATGATGCAAGGAATTCATTTTAGAAAGATTTATTTTGGTCCATTTCTGTAGGTTTCCTCAGGATTAATAATTTGCCATTTAATATGAATACTTCTATATAAGGTAGCTGCCTATTTCAGTAACTAATAATCTTCAGAATCTGCATTCAAAAGACAATGACCTGCTGGTCTCCAATCCTCCAGGTTCAAAAGAAGAGAAATGTCACTAATGAACATCAAAAGATTAAGATGTTAGCTAAACAGCAGAATTTCTAGACATGAATGCTGCCCAATATACAATAAAAAAACAACAGCACCTTCTTTGAAGTGATTTAATGTGCTCCTGCCTAAAGACTTTTTCATAAGGACTAGCTCTGTAATACGGTGTGGCAGTAGAGATTTAAACTGTCCAAGAGTCTTCCACAGCTACTGGTCTGCTGCTGTTCTTGTGGTGGCAGTTGTGACATTCCTCTATGGGAAAGGAAGTGTTACATGATTAAACACCTCTTCCTCAGCAAAACAGAAAATGAGCATATATGTGTGACAAACACAAGATGTGTTCTGTAGTTTTGTGTGGTTTAGAGATAATCCCTTTTGAAACAAATTAAGATTTGTCACATGTCTTGGATTAGGTTAAAAAATGAAATATTTGAGTAAAAAAAAAAAACTGTCCAAGAGTCATTGCAAAACCCAACCTCTCCCAAATCCTGCTACTCAACAGCAGGGATCTGAAGGAATAAATAGACTCCCAGCTGCTGACAGACATGTCTCCCTAAAAGCAAATCAAATTCTCATTAATGAAAAAACAGCCATGAAAGAAAAAAAAATCTGTGTGTCTCATAATCCCCAGAAATAGCCAAATCCATTTTGGGTTAATGCAGATTTAACAAAACAGTGGGAGAGAACAGAGAAAAGCACTTCTGTTCATCAGCAGCCGGGGGGGAAATACTTATCAGAGAGATCACAAACAATGCTTCTAATCCACAGGGCCAGAAGAAACATGAACTCACCAGTAAAAAAGGTTCAGCCAGGAAAAGACATAGATCAATTCTCTCTCACACTCACAAGCCACCTTATTCCATCTTATTCAACACACCTTATTCCACCTTATTCAGGTATGTCAGGCTGTAACTTGGAATTTCCCAAGATCAAATTCAACAGGTAACCCAAATCTTACTTTTTCTAATCAGATAATCTCTAAAATCACAGTCCCTGCATTCACTCAAAACCAGCGTTGATCTTCTACTATGTCAGGCATGAGGAATACAAAAACCTTTAAGAAACAGTCTCTGCCCTCTTGGAGCTTAGTCCATGCACCTTGCCTCATCTTAAACCCCAAAGCCCTAGTCTTAAAATAGCCTCTTAGATGGATCAAGTGTCCTCAGTGAAAAAGCAATAACGGCCCTTCACCTTTAATTACTGTCACAGAAGCTAAGTAAATCAATCAATAGCACTTCTTAGGCTCTGCTCTGGAAGGAGAGAAGCCAACACACCTTTGCACATGGAATATGAGAATCAGCTTAGCCTAGAAGACTATGGGGAAGGAGCAGGGGACCAGAGACAAGCCATAAAGGGGTGGGGTGCAAGCCAAGAAATACACTGGAAGAAGGGATGTGACAGCTGTCCCACTACGAGTTCAGAGAGTGATTTAAAAAGAAGAAAGATCCTGCTACTACACGGACTGTAATTTTAAGGGTGCCGGGAGGAGAAAGAAAAGAATGAGAGAGACTGCCCACTACTGACAGACCCCAACTATCCTCGATCTCCTGGATCAGTCCACTCTCACTAGAGAAGAGCTCCCATCACTGTTTAATAGGATCTGGGCCTGCCAGCCATCAACACTGTCACATGGCCACCGGAATGGAGAGGTAACAGTCCCTTCACAGGAGCATGAGGAAAAACAAGAGTGGGAAGAACTCCTTAAATGTTTATAAGTAAGTTAACATAATTTCCCCCAAGAGCAGACAGGAAGTGAAGTTTGGAAACGGTGGTAACCTTACGCCCACTGGAAGCTTGTGGGGACCTCTCAGCGACCCCTGCCCCACCCTACCCCATCCTACCCTACCCCTAAGGCCGCGTACTCACCACGCACGCAGAGCAGCGACATGTTCGAGGTAACGGCGTGACTCCGCCGCGCCTCTGAGGGGTCGCTGCACTCTCTTCCCTTTCAGCAGGTGCTGGGGCTGCTCCTTCTATCGGCCCCAAGGGTCTGGCCGCTGTTCATGGTCCCCGTCGCAGGCAGCGTTCTGCCACTCCCTCCGACCCGCTCCAATTCTCACCGTCTGAGGGGGTTCCCGATAACTGTGAGTACCAGCCGGCAGGCGGGGGACTGGGCGCGGCACCACGGCGCCATCGTTGGGAGGCAGGAGCAGCCGGGACTCCCTCCCACCACTCCACCGGGATCCGTGCGAGCGCCTGGACAGAGCCAACCCGTGGCGCCCTGTCTCCCAGCCAATCAACTCACGCCCAGTCCACAGACCCCGCCCCCCCAAACACGTAGGAGGCGGAGTGTCCCCCTTTCCCTATGGGCAAGAATGAAGGAATCTCCGCCCCCTAAGAGGCTTAACCCAGGGAGGGGCGGGGCTTCCGCTCACCTGTATGAAGTGGGAATTGAAGCCCTCTTCTCCTCCCGCGTGGGCGGGCTTCCTCCCCAAAACAGGTTCTTTTCATTGAAGAATTTCCATTGAACTTCATTAAAGGGTTTATCCCTTGGCTGATGGACTACTTATCGGTAATAATTTTAAAAGATCCGTACCACACAGGGGGGATGTTTTTAATTAGCAACGACGCCCCCCCCCCCAAAAAAAGTCTGGAGACCTCAGTTGTTATCTAGACGTTTCTTCATGCTCGCCATTGTGTCTCCAATGTCTGGATACTGCCAAGTATATTGTAATCAGTCCAAAATTACCTACTGATTGAAGGATGAAGGGAACAAGGCTTTTTATGCTGGGGACTTCTGGCAAGAAGATGTATGCGCTTATGATGGAAGGGGAAAAGAACAAAGCAGGAAACAGGAAGACACATGGTATGATGTACAGGTCCAACTCCTCTCACCCCAAATTCTGATTTAACTGGGTTGGGATAGAATTAAGGCATTCTATTTTTTTAAAAGCTCCCCCAGATAATTCTAATGTGATGCCAGGTTTTGGACTATGTGTTTTTTAATGCCTCATTAGCCCAGCTAAGATTTCAGGCTACGCAAACTCTGGGCACCATAGGATTGACAGGAAGGGTCTGTCAATCTAATAGGGTCCTTGCCTTCCAAAAGCGAACCTAGCCACAATATGATACCTCCCAATGTAATAGGTGATATGAGAAAGTGACATTAGGAGCCTTAAGAAGAAAAGGAGAAGACTTGGTCTTTCTAGTGTTTATCCAAATTTGGAACAATACATTGAGGAAGACTTTAAGTAGGGTGCTCAGACAGCCTAATCATCAGAAATGCCTGACCCTAAGGATAATGGCCAGGCATAGGTAAACACAGCTCACCTCCTCACACAACCACATCAAAATTACAACTGAATTACAGAACAATCACCACTCAGAGCTGTCATAAACTGAGTTGAATGGAAGTCTGACAACTACAGAGTTAAACCACATCCACTAGACTGGTAGGAGGGGCGAAGACACAGAATGGGCTGGTCCCACAGCCATGTATGGTGGATAAAAATTCAGCAAGGATATCTTGGGAGTGAGGAGTCCTAGCCCCACACCAGGCCACTTCAGCCCAGGGTCCCAGTGCCAGGAAGATAAGTCCTCAAAACTTCTGGCCACAAAAACCAGTGGGAATTGAGTCAAGAAACTCCTGGAGTCCCAAGCAGTTCTTAAAGAACCCACACACACAGACTTCTGCAAACTCACTCCCTCTGAGCTCCAGCACTGGAGTAGCAGCTTGAAAGGCACCAGTGGTACACAAGGAGGAACTGAAGCATCTGGCATCAAGGCAGGAGATGAAAGACAGCTTTCTCAACTTTCTCCCAGACAGAAAGGTGAGCAGAGGCCATTGTCACTTTTCTGAACACTCCCCCTGCCACAGAGCCACAAAGCCACAGAGCCTGGAGGCAGGTGCCAAATCTGAGACTCCATCAACTTGGCTAACACAGTTTGCCCCGCCCTGCAGATCCTCTGAGGCTCCAGTTCCACCCAACTTACAGCTGTTAATGGTGGCTTTTCCATATGAATGGCTGGTATTGGTTCCTGCTTCACAACTTCCTAAATCCTTTCAAACAAGCAAGAACTGGCCTCAGTGACCCCCCCAGTCCTCCCCCCATACCTATTGCTGAGTGGATCCAGACACAGCACTAGCAGCCGCCAGCCTAGATTCACAGCTTGGCTCCACCAGGGACTCTCCAAGCCCAGTACAGGTAACAGCCATCTCAGATTGCTTTATAGCTCAGGCAGCATGGCAGTGAGCAAAACACAGGTGGGGGCTGATCTTGGCTTGCACAACCCGGGAAACCCTGGGGCCTGCTCACCCAGTGGACAGCTACAGACCACACTGGAGCACCAATACCCTGCCCCTGCACAGCTGTTATTACTTAGGTTGTATACATGAGGGAAGGCGATGTGGCTGGGAGGTAAAGATTGGCTGAGTAGACCGAGAGTCAATGTCTAAAGATATGATGTAGGCTCTCAGGCATCCCAGTTTACCAGCTGAAAGTTAAAAGGGAAGGTTCAGCTTTCTGTCAGAGGGTAAGTTCAGGCTGAACAACATTTAGCCATCATTGCCTCTACAGAGAACACTCACCACTAATGGCTGGGATTTGTGCTCAATAGTTCAGAGGTCCCCAGGCAGACTACAAACTGTGACAAAGGGTGTGGAGTCTCTCATTTGCACAGATTGGATCTCTCACAAGTTTACCAAATCAAGAATTCCAGATAAAGTGTTTCAGCAGTTCAACTGCAAATCATGAAAAATATGGTGGGGATCCATCCACAGCACCCTCATAAACTGCATATTGTTACCAGAATAAAAAGTACAAAAAGACATGCATATTGAGGAAAAGATATAATAAAGATGTTTGTATTAGAAAAATCTCACACTCCCAAGTTTACAAGAACATCCCTTCAGTGAATGCAAACACTGAAAGTAGTTAAACGTTTGATAAGAATCAAGCATCTGAGGTTGCCACAAGGACTTCCAGCAGAGGGGCATGTGACTCAGAATACCTCAACAGCACTGGGGAGTTAGTAGTGCAGTGACATCTAAGCCCCAGGAAGCAATTAAGCCCTAATGCCAGAGCAGTTTCTGATTTTAAAAAGTACAAGTCATATTTAAAGACTGTGAGAAACTGTTCTCATTTAAAAAAAATATTTTAAATGCTAAAAAGAAGAAAATAAGGTCCTCTGCCCTCTAGGTACTTAACCAGGACCAGTTATACTTATCAGCATGGTAAGCGTATCTTTGGAATCAACTCAAACAGGGATAGAAAGCCCAATGCTTAAAAGTTCTTCAACATTTGAATGGAACTCACACTTAGATTTACCTGAGATGTAGCCAGAAAGTTAGGACTGAGATCCAGAAAATAGGAGGGAAAGAGGGATCAAAAAAGTAGATAATGAATCTCAAAAGTATAAGTCCAAAATACCCAAGGTTTGTACTGTTGCCTTCTTGGGAGCCCTCAGGCAGGAGAAGGGGGCTGGGGTAAAAATCTTGCTGCTAGAGGTTGCTCTACCAAGTTTATGCATATCTTTAAGCCACGCTCTAAGGCCATTAAAAGTTTACCTTTCTTACAAGTTCCTTATCTTTTGAGAAATATCGCCAAATCCCTCCACAGAGAAATTTAATATGAATAACTCAATTCAAATGCATCATAGGTTTGGGGAGAAAAATTTATTTCCATTTGGATACATAAAGTTCAAAATTGTGTGGGATATTCTTACAGATATATACTCATATGATGGGAAACTCAAATGTTGGAAAAATTTTAGTTTCAGGTAATAATAATTTAGGTAATAATAGGTAATAAGCTTAGTAATCAATATATGTAAAAAGCTATTGTTTCAGGAACTAAAAGTATGACCCACCGTGACTCCAGCAGACTATAGGCAATTCCACTTTTGTGCCTCAGGAAGACTTCAAGCAGTCAAGATGGCATCTAAGTTATTGTGCTCCAGAGTGAGATGCCCACCACCCAGAACACAAATAAAGACCACCACCCAAGACCCAGATGAAAGAGTGCTGCAGCTTTTTATCTGATTAACTTTTTCCCTGAATTCTAATACCCTTACCTACACAGGCTCGATAGTTCAGAGGATCAGTTTAAAATGGAATTTAGGGCTTCCAGCCAAGATAGAGACAGAGGTAGATATGCTTCCTGTCCTTGTACAACCAAAAAAAGGATAACAACTAATTTAAAAACAAAAAACAACCAGAACTGCCAGAAAAATCTAACTGTATGGAAGTCCTACAACCAAGGAGTTTAAAGAAGAAACATTCATCCAGACTGGTAGAAGGGGACTAGATGGGCAGCTGGTGTGGAGAGGACTCGCGGCTAGCAGACCAGGTTAGTGAGGTGGTGGCTGGTGGACCAGGTGGTCCCACATTCACATGCAGATAGACCAGTAAGACATATCGTGCAATCCAGGGTTCCAGTGCAGGGAAATAAAGCCTCAAAACCTCTGGCTGTAAAAACCAGTGACCATTTCAGCAGTGGGAGAAATTCCCAGGCTCACAAAGCCATTGGAGGGGCCCACAGAGTCCTAGAACATACACAAACACACCCACCTGGGAATCAGCAACACAAGGGTGCAATTCATTTGTGGGTAGCAAGGAAATGACTGAAAGTGGAGCAAGAGCCAAGCAAGCAGCATTGTTTCCTCTCTGGTCCCTCCCCACAACTCAGTGAAGTGGGTTGCCCTGCCCTGGCAAATACCTAAGGCTCTGCCCTTTACAATGTAATAGGTGCACCAAGACAAAGAAATCTGGCCCAAATGAAAGAACAGGTCAAAACTCTGGAAAAACAGCTAAGTGACAAGGGGATAGCCAACCTATCAGATGCAGAGTTGAAAGCAGTGGTAATCAAGATGCTCACAGAAATGACTGAACATGGACATAATATAAAGGAAGCAGTAAAGGCTATACTAAGCAAAATAAAGAAAAATATACAGGGAACCAACAGTAAAGGGAAGGAAACTGGCACTCAAATCAACGACTTGGGACAGAAAGAAGAAATTAGCATTTAACTGGAACAGAATAAAGAAATAAGAATTCAAAAAAATGAGGAGAGGCTTAGGAACCTCTGGGACATCTTTAAATGTGCTAATACCTGAATCATAGGAGCACCAGAAGGAGAAGAGAAAGAGCAAGAAATTGAAAACTTATTTCAAAAAATAGTGAAGGAAAACTTTCCCAATCTGATGAGGGAAATGGACATGCAAGTCCAGGAAGCACAGAGAGTCCCAAACAAGTTGGATCCAAGGACGGACGTACCAAGACACATCATAATTGCATTAACCAAGGTTAAAAATAAGGAGAGAATTTTCAAAGCAGCAAGAGAAAAGGAGATAGTTACCTGCAAAGCAGTTCCCATAAGACTATCAGCTGATTCCTTCTGGCCTGTAAGAAAACTTTCAGGACTGGACTGGAAAGAAGTATTCAAAGTCATGAAAGGCAAGGAACTACATCCAAGATTATTCTACCCAGAAAAACTATCATTTAGAATGGAAGGGCAGATAAAGTGCTTCCCAGATAAGGTCAAGTTAAAGGAGTTCATTTTCACCAAGCCCTTATTATATGAAATGTTAAAGGGACTATCTAAGAAAAAGAAGAAGATCAAAACTATGAACATTAAAATGACAACAAACTCACAACTATCAAGAATTGAACCTAAGAAAACTACTAGAACAGGAACAGATTCACAGAAATGGAGGTCACATGGAGGATTATCAGCTGGGCAGGGGTAGGGGGAGAATAGGGAAAAAGTACAGGGAATAAGAAGCATAAATGGTAGGTACAAATAGATAAGGGGGTGTTAAGAATAGTATAGGAAATGGAAAAGCCAAAGAACTTATATGTATAACTCATGGACATGAACTAAGGAGGTGAATGCTGGAGGGAGGCCAGGTGCAAAGCAGAGGGGGATTAAAGGGAGGAAAAATTGGACAACTGTAATAGTGTAATCAATAAAATATACTTTAAAAATAACATGGAATTTAAGACAGTCTGTTAGGGTACAAACCCACCATCTTCTCAGATCACCAGCCATCTGAATAAAGCCCCCATAAAGATTCAACCCCTGCCTCTGCTTATTGGGTCTGGTAGGTGACAGGCAGCATGAACACTGGCTTTTCTGGTTTCAATTAGACAGCACATGATATAAAATTGGACCCCGAGAGAGCAATCCAGGTTAGAAATACAGATTTCAATCTATAAAGATATAACTGTTTTAATCCCTATTTTTTGAAGAAGAAAACGAGGGAAAGCCCAAATTCAAACCCAGCTGTATCTTTCACTAGAGGTCAAGCAGTTAGCCATATCATTACATTGCCTCTCAAGTACTAGAGGAAGTCAGCAGAAGCTGTGAAAGAATACAGATAGGCACCACAGGGGAACTAGCATGTGGAAGAGATGTATCTAAAAGTACAGAAAGGACTGGACATACAAAGATGGATGAAATGGTATTCTGTACACACAGAATAAGTAACACAAACAAACCAAGAAATGAAAATATTGAACCTGTACAGGTATTTAAGAGTAAGCTGTAAAGGCTTTGATTGCTGGTTGCCAGGAGACTATGTAACAAGAAGGGTACAAAGGTCAGCTAATATAGAACAGCTGCTTATAAAGAGTAGGAAGAACAGACAGAAAAGGAATGGTCAGAAAAGGAAAACGGGAAAATAAGCAAACTACTTGTATACTCTTCCACCATAAATCTATCTTACCGAAGACTAATTGCACATCTATCTTTTCTTTAGACTCAGAGCTCCTCAACAGCAAAGAACATGTTTTCTCTATCTTTATCCCTAACACATAGTACAATACCTAGCAAAGGTGCCCCTCCCCAATATTTGTTGACTAATTTAATAAATGAATGAGTTAATGAATGAGATTGTTTTAAGAATTGGTTGCTGTCAAAGATAAACAAAGCTGGATGCTAGTCAAAGTGGTAAGGGCAGATTTCAATCAGAAATATACTGTTGTAATAGAGAAAATAGCCTGGTGTGAGCTGAACTCAACACTATTTGTACAGAGGTATTTAAAGGGAGAATGAAGGAATAGGGAGGTGCTTGAGGGGGAGAACTCAACAGAGTCGGAGATATGAAAGATTACAAAGAGCCAGCAGGGAGGGGGTTGGTCCACGTGAAACCTATCTGTGTTTGCTAACTAGTGCTTATCAAAGTAAAGCTCCTATCCTCCTACAGGGACTGGGAGATGGAGATCCTATCTCTAAGTGTTGAGTGAAACAGTAAATTTTTTTATCAACCTTCAGTTTTCTCAAGTAGGTGCTTTAAGAGAGGCTACAGTCATCCTAGGGATGCAACTTTGAGATGTTAGAAACTACATTAGTAGTTCAAGTCTTTACAGGATGAGGTGGAAGACAAGTCGAGAATAGGAACCAGAGGACTATGGCTAGATTTTGGCCAACAAGAGAATCTTTGTCGTTACTACATACAGTTTGGGGCAAAAGTAAGTTTACCGTTATGAGTACAGGAAAAACAGTGTTTATTCTTGCATTATTATTTATTAATTACTGTGTTATTTTCCATACAAACAACTGTAAACCTCCTTTTTGCCCTACCCTATATTAATTCTGCAGAGATTTCTTTTTAACAGCTTATTGAGGTATAATTTATATATGACAAAATTAACCTGTTTTAAGTGTAGAATTCAATAATTTTTTGTAAATTTTCAGAGTTGCACAAACATCACAATCCAACATTGGAACATTTCTATTGCCCTCACAAAAGGTCTGTTTTACCCATTTGCAGTCACCTTCTGTTCCCATCCCAAGCCCCAGGCAATCACAAATCTACTCTCTGTCTCTAGAGATTTGCTTTTCTGTACCTTTCACATAAATGGAACTGTACAATGACACAAACACTGTATCTTCTGTGCCTGGCTTCATTCACTCAGCACAATGTTTTTGAGATACATCCACCTTGCAACAGCTGTCAATACTTCATGCCCTTTTATTGATGAACAGTATTCTACTGTATACATTGGATTTTGTTTATCTATTCATCAGTTGATGAACGTTTTAGTTTTTTCCAGTTTAGAACTATGAAGAATAATGCTGCCATCTGTGTGTGGACATATGAAACCACCAAACTGTTTTCCAAAGTAGCTACACCATATGTCATTCCCATCAGCAATGTATAAGGATTCCAGTTTCCCCACATTCCTACCAATACTTGGTATTTTCTGTGTTTTTTATTATAGTCATTGTATATATGTACATGTAAATGGTATCTCATAATTTTAATTTGCATTTGCCTAATGGCAAATGATGTTGAGCGCCTTTTCTTTTTAGATTTTATTTATTTGTTTTTAGAGAGGGAAGGGAAGGGAGAGAGAATGAGAGAGAGAGAGAGAGAGAGAGAGAGAGAGAGAGAAACATCAATATGTGGTTGCTGTGGGACATAGCCTGCAACCTAGGCATGTGCCCTGAGAATCGAACCTGCGATGCCTGGTTCGCAGCCTGCGCTCAATCCACTGAGCTACACCAGCCAGGGCTAGCGCCTTTTCATATACTTCTTAGCCGTTCGTATGTCTTGTTTCATAAAATGTCTTCTATTCAAGTATTTTGCCCATTTTAATTAGATTATTTATTTTTTTGTTATGCTGCAGAGATTTTGAGGACTGAATAAAGGTTTTTGAATCTGGCAATTTGAGACCAGTGGTATGGTAGACAGTAGTCATTTTGGGGAACTTCCCAACATCTTTTTTTTTTAATTCTTTATTTTATTGATTATGCTATTACAGTTGGCCCATTTTCCCCCTTCACTCCCCACCACCCTGCCCATCCCCTCCCACCCACATTCCCCCCTTTAGTTCATGTCCATGTGTTTTAAGTTCTTTAGTGTCTACATGTCCCATACTATTCTTACCTTCCCCCTGTCTATTTTCTACCTACTGTCTATGCTACTTATTCTCTATATCTTTTCCCCCTCCCTCCTCCTCCTACTTCCCTGTTGCTAACCCTCCATTTGATGACCTTTTTTATACTATTCATATTTTTAATCTTCTTTTTCTTAGGTAAGTCCCTTTAACATTTCATATAGTAAGGGCTTGGTGATAATGAACTCTTTTAACCTGGCCTTGTCTGAGAAGCACTTTATCTGCCCTTCCATTCTAAATGAAAGCTTTGCTGGATAGAGCAATCTGGGATGTAGGTCCTTGCTTTCCAAGACTTGGAATACTTCTTTCCAGCCCCTTCTTGCCTGTAAGGTTTCTTTTGAGAAATCAGCTGACAGTCTGATGGGAACTCCTTTGTAGGTTACTGTCTCCTTGTCTCTTGCTGCTTCTAGAATTCTCTCCTTCATTTTTACCTTAGCTAATGTAATTATGATGTGCCTTGGTGTGTTCCTCCTTGGGTCCAACCTCTTTGGGACTCTCTGAGCTTCTGGACTTCCTGAAAGTCTATTTCCCTTGCCAGATTGGGGAAGTTTTCCTTTAATATCTGTTTAAATAAGTTCTCAATTTGTTG